>MU184306.1:40136-66796 GCA_016904865.1 Pissodes strobi | reverse complement strand
TCAAGATATCCATCTTTATGTCTTGCTTCAAGCACTAAAGAATATAAGATTATATCCACTTTGTACCTGCAAATCAGAAAGAAAAACAGTACTATTAATAGATGTAATACTATAAATTAACTCGAACAAACTTTTAAGTAAGTATTTGAAATTATTTTGAAGTATTACTTTAATGGTATTAAATCTGAAAACAAATCTATAATCTATACATTAGAAATGAACTTACCAAAACAGTCTTAAATTATTCTCGTTGTAATAGTATTTCCTTGAGTCCTATTTCTCGGAGAATACTTGAATAGACTAAATAAATATGTCTCTAGAAAGTAACTAGTCTCTAGACTAGACTAAAAATATTCATAAATAATGCAAATTTAGGAGAAATCGTTAAAATTAGACACCTTACACGTCTTGACAAAATGTAAACATCGTTGTTTTTTTACCGCTAACCTCTAAGAGTTAATCTGTCACGTCCCGTGGGCGGACCCATCACCCGATTGGCCAGGATCCGGTGAGTTTTAGTGGCGTCTCCTTTTGAGTCAGCAGTTTTGGTACCGGTTGGAATCAATTTTGATTTTACCTTTTATGGAATTCTCCAAGCGGGCTTTTTTTATAGTTTCAGTCCATATCTATGCCTTATCTTTTCATAAGTGTTGGTGTTTAAAACTGGCCTTTCTGCGATTTGAATGCTAGCTTTCTTTCTGTGAACGCCATCATTTTAACTTTGTATGACGCACTTGGGCAGATTTTTAATTCCCTTTTTAATCTCTTACACAGGGTTGCCAATCTATGGGGAATTCCCCAAAACGTGGGGAATTTCAACAGGTGTGGGGATTTTGTGGGGATATAAGCACTGTGGGGATTTTGTAACACTGTAAATTATCGAGAAAAAGCAACATGCTTTATATTTTCACGTGAATTTTTCATTCATAAAACTAAGTGAACCATTTTTAATTTATTTTTTGCTATTTTAATGAATAGACCCGAAACCATGTTGCCATTATTTTCATTATTTACTCCAAATCTTAGATTTCCTTGCTCCAAATAGTCCAAATCTGACAAACCTAAAAAAATCATGAGGGATGCGGGGAATTGTGGGGAATCGCGCAAGTTTTTGAGGGGAAAACGGGTCAGAGCAGTTGGCAACTCTGCTCTTACAGAGACCTTCTCGTTTAACTGTAAGGCTATCTAGCGCAGGCTACCCCCTACACAGGTAAATTATTAGCCGAGTTCGGTAATCCTGTCAGAGATGTGACGGATTTTTTGTCACGTGACCACAGATCGGACGGAGTAATCTTGAATAAACGAACGGTATAAATCGTTGTCAAGTCAAAGGTGTCAAACGTCATTCTGCATTCTGGTCTGGATTTCATTTCAGAGACTGAAAACCCATGATACAGGCTGAGTTCCTTCATTTTAAAACAAAATACTTAGCAAAATCTAAAATACGTTTATAAACAAAATAGATCAAGAAACAACTTCGAACTTAAACTTATTTAACCTCACAAATTCAGATTGCTCGCTTTGATCGGTCAAAATTCTCCGAGCAAAAAGATCGTCGTCGGATCGCTCCGATTTTAATTACCGAACGCTTGAGATTTATTTCCCCTACATCTAGATGTTATAAACGAACGATTCAGATTAATCCGATCGATCTGAGGTATATACCGAACGCGACTATTGTCTTTTTAAATTCTGACTTCTCTTTTCCTTGATGGTTGATTTTGATTACCGAGTTATAGGCTCTTCAATTAGCAATTAGGAGTTACGTACATGTGGAACCTTGAATATTTGTTGTTTCACATGGTCCTGCCTTCGGGTCTACTCCTACCGGTCGGGTCTATTCCTACCGTCGGGTCTACTTCTACCGTTGCACAGTGTTTTGTCTGAACAAGCTAAGTGGACAAAATGTATGACTAAATTTCTAAGAATGGGTTATTACGTAATGTAAACAAATACCTCAACGTCACGATTTCAATACCTGTTTGTGCCTATCACTCCACAGTGATGAATCATGGCCTCGACAAGTCGGGTAAAGTGACAAGTGCAACAAATAAATCAAGTAGTGCCATTTTTTGACACATTTCATGACATCTCACTACAGTAGCGATTTATATTGTGAAAGTTTAGTAATGGATACTATTTTTGAGGGTAAGTACTACATTTTACCTATTAACATACATCTCATATCTGTTATAATAATGTGCAAGAAAATGTTAAAAGATAGTAAACATTGCTGGTCGATTTCTCCTGATTTAATAAGATTAGAGCTCCCGGAATTATTTGTATCCATATGTATCCAGGCTAAATTTTTTATATGTTTTAACTGAAAGAGTCATGATTAAAATTATATAAAATTTAGCCAGCACAATCGAGTACAACTATATTTTTCATATTTTTTTTTCAGAACACACACTCTCTCTCACAAAAACAGAGTTTTTGGAAGAATGGCTGAAGCATTCGAAGAATCAGAGAAATTCTCGTTTATTCGACTTTTTCACGACAAAATTTCATCTAAGTGATATTACTGATGACTCACTAAGAGAAATTAAGCTGAAGATAGCCAGTTATTCTGCAAAAATCGCTGACAGATGGGTGGCTGCGGGAAAGTCAAAGGAACGTTTCTTGGCTAAGAATAGAAGCTGGTTGGCTGCTCACAACATACAATTCCGCGTATGTACTAACCAACCACGACTCAACACGTCATCAAAAGAAGCTACCTCTTCAGGAAGACCTAGGAAAAATTTCGAGGAATCATCGTTTAAGACAAAGAAACGTCGCATAGAAGACCTCATTCAGTCGCGAAGTGTTAGTGAACTGATGACGGCTGCAGAAGTAGCAGTACGTTCAACGGGACAGAGGAACGTTGCAAGAGTGCTTAAAGATATTGGCAACTGTCAATGCCCCGAAAAAGTAAGTGTTTACAAAAAAGCCAGTCTCGCGGATGTTTCTAGACAATTAAGTGGTGATGAAGCCTTAGCATACTATGTAGACTCTAAGTCAACAACTCATTCCTACAAGGAGACTAGGAAATGGTGTATGAAGGCAGCACATTACGTGTTTCCATCATATTACACTTTGAGTAAGTCAAAAAAGACCTGTTATCCTTCTGAGGAACACATTGTTGTTACTGAAACTCGTGCTGAAATAAATTTACAAGCAATATTAGATAAAACCGTTGAGCGATTAGTACAAGCACAGAGTGAAGTTATTAACAGTGCGCTACCTATTAATTCATCATTGACACTAGTGTCTAAATGGGGTTGTGACGGAAGTTCTGGTCACAGCACCTACAAACAGAGATTTCAGAACCCTGAGGATACAGACGAGTTTTTGTTCGTATTTTCATTTGTTCCCATTAGATTACATGACGGCCACAACATCATATGGCAAAATCTTCGGCCATCGTCTACAATGTTTTGTCACCCAATTAAATTCATTTTTGCTAGGGAAACAAATGAATTTACGACAATTGAGACTGATAAAATTTTGGAAGAAATAAACCATTTACTTCCAACACTTTGTAACCTCGGTAATACTGAAGTATCTGTTAGGCATGAGCTTCTGTTAACAATGATTGACGGAAAAGCTTGTAACGCTTTGACCGCATATGTGCTATACGCCTAAATTGATGAATAATGATACCAGGCACTTTGATAGTAATAAAGAAAATCTCGGCTTTGGTTTGTCTACTCTGCATGCTTGGATTCGTTGCTTCGAATGTTTATTACATATTAGCTATCGCCTACATATCAAAACCTGGCAGGTCAAAGGAGACAACGATAAAGCCTATGTGAAACAGCGAACTGACGAAATCAGGCAACGTTTCAAGCATGAATTGGGCCTCGTTGTGGATAAACCAAAGCCAGGATTCGGTTCTACAAATGACGGGAATACTGCCCGACCTTTTTTTGGGAACCCTGAAATGAGTGCTAAAATTACGGGATTAGATGTTACCCTAATCAAAAATTTTGATAATCTTTTAAGAACATTGTCTTCTGGCTTTGAGATAAATATTGTTGAATTCGCCAATTTGTGTCTTGAAACCAGAAAGCTTTACTTAAGACTCTATCCGTGGTATTATATGCCAGCTACGGTACATAAAATACTGGTCCACAGTATGGAGGTTATCAAAACGGCACTTATTCCAATCGGTCAGCTTTCGGAAGAAGCTCAGGAAGCTCGTAGGTTCCGAGAACATAACACTAGAAAACGCTCTCGAATTAACACAAATAGAGACTTGTTGAATATGCTACTTGTAACGTCTGATCCCTTAATCAACAGTCTCAGAGAGGTTCCTAAAAAGAAGAGGGGGAAACTACCTGCAGAGGTTCTAAAATTAATTGTGGCCCCCAGTCTGGTATCGCGATCTGCCACAAGTAATTTTTCATCAAATGGGGAGGATTACTTCAGAGCTGATTCATCAGATTCTGACGACTTTGATACATAAATTAGCTTATTATTGAAATATACTGTTAAGCTATCGAAATGATCCACTTGTAAATATCATAATTTAAGCAAATAATAAACGTACATAAACGAATATTCTATCATAGAAATTCTAATTATTTTTTTAAAGTTGGTAATTACAATCATTCTTCAATTTTCTTTATTGAAGTTATGTTTATTAATTGTTAATTAAAAAAATAATCTTAAGAAACTTGTTTTTTCTGAGACTAAAAACTGATTTAATAATGAACAAAGTCTAGTAACATTTTTTTTCCTTAGTGTTCACTTTAAAGCTCCAAACGTTTTTATGCCAATTTTACATGGTGGATTATTTTAATTGTTGAGCAGTTTAGTTAATTACTTAAATGTTTAAGTTATTTTGATATTTTGAGTAGCTCATGGCTTTAGTTTAAATTAGATGTAATTCGTATTTATTACTTTTCGTCTTTTTTGAAATTGTTCTTGTCAAAATAAAATATTATATATGCTTTTTTTAGTTCTTTGGGGAACCCGCATCGAAAAAAAATTCTAAATTGTTAAATTTCACTTAATCCTAGGCAATACTACCCTAAAAAATAGAAAAACAATTTTGTCCACCTAGCTTGTTCTACAAACGAAACACTGTGCGTTGGGTTCATTGCCATCGTCGAGTATCGCTAACGACAGGGCTTTCCTTGGCTACGCCTGTCTAGCCGAACTATCTATAGAGTCTTGCTGTCCTTCGCCTGTCAAGAAATTCTTCTCCTCCCGTGTGCTGTTCTTTTCTGGAAGCCGCCTGAGGAGCTACTCATCAACCGAGTGAGATCTTTCTATTTTTTATATATATTTTGTGACAATTGCGTGTAATTAGCCTACTAACCCTAACTATTATTTTTTTGCTTTGTTTTCGAACAAAAATTAACTTTTTCTTCTTAACTAAGGTAACATTTATTTCATTCTTATTTCTTTTAATTGAACTTTAAATATTGGGTCAATTTTATCTAGCCTGAGACGCCTTTAGAATTTATTTAATCTAGAATCAATCCGATTTTGGATTGAATTTTGAACTTTTAATTGACCGACGCAACAAGGTTGTAAGTCGAACTAGTTTTTTATTATTACTCTCAATATTTCACGATTTCTGGCTTACGTTAGATACCTGTAGATCAGATAACTACTATTGTTCTTACGGCCTATTAGACTTTGCGTTATCCTTAATTTTTATTATTGCTTTTGATATATTTTTTTCAAACAAACTGTTATCTTTGTCCTACCGGTGACTGGACCGGAGAGTGCTTACGCTTAAGTTAAACATACCTTAATTGATTGGTTGCTACAATAACGCCAGGTCGGACCAGTTATTTTCATTTTTGCGGCTGTTGCCAACGTTTCATAACTGATACCCAAAGATTCATAGTAAGGTAATACGGTTCTGTAACAAATCATGATTTGACGTCCGTTAATTAGCCATTGATTAAGTGTTTATTCGAGTTACTTGAATTTCCCCATAACGAGTAGATATTTGCAGTATCGCGGCCCTTCGTTTATATCTTATTGACGTTTTTTTTTATTACTGCATAACGCGTTCATCATAGATTACGATTAAATATTTCGGCGTTTGTTTAGGTAAAGCGTGTGATTTACTCCATCAAGTAACCGAGTAAAGCCTACTATTTCTCGTTGAAATATAGTTGTTACAACAAATTAATCTGCTAGAATTGCTGGTCATTTTCTCATCTCTTCTTTTTGATCACCTGTGATATATTTCATTTAATAGTAATAAGCCGATTCTTTGTTTGTCTATCTACCTGTTTTATTTGATTAGCGTTTGATATCAGTGTTCCAGAGGAGAGGGTCGCTAAAAGTGGTAAGTATCTGATTTCTTATTACGTGCGCTTAATAATTGAAACGTTCTGGATCTACTTTTGATTAATATTTGTTTGACTTTGGTTTTTTTGGTTAATATTTGAGTATTTGCTTATTACTGACTTTGTTTATTATTAATTTTTGAGTAATTATTTTTCTATTGTTAATACTGATAAATTTCTGGCATTTAAATCTGATGTAATTTCCTAACTTATTTTTGTTGTTTTATTGATCGGTTTTCTTCATAGAAAAATTACGAATTTTGGTTATATTTTTATTTTGCCGCGATGCTTAAGCTAAAACGAGTTCCATATTACAGCTTTGGGGTATTTCCAGCTTGTGCCGTCTACAAGCCCATGGTGCCTTAAATAAATAAAACCCACCCCTACTCTCTGACATTTGAGCCAGGGCCTAATTTGTAAGCTCGCCGACAACTCGTTCTAGCCTACGTATCGACACTCGTAAATTCATACAGTTTTAACTTTTAAATTTTTCTTTTAATTTGAAATTATTCACTCTCAGTTCCTTCTAAGCTGGAGTGAAAGTTTCGTGCCTATTAGAAGGACAGAAAAAGCGTAACAACACGAAAAAAATCACCCAAAACCAAAGTGGAAAACGGAGAATCACAGCACGCGAGGTTGGCATGGCCTTGCGCTCGTCGCTTCCACTATAGAGGGCTCTAAGAAGGGTCCTCCGTACCTTCCATGATACAAAGAAATTACCATGCGTAGCTTCTACTTTTAACTCCCATGATATAGAATTGAAGGTAAGAATCACTAGCGTCTTCAGACAGCGGTCGGTTTTGATATCTTCTTGTGACCTGCGGCGACTGGCGAATGTCGACAATAATTAAGTTGTTTCGCATGACCCTCCGCTCGCTGCGCTCGCTACGGGGCTCAAGAAAAGGAAACTAACCAGTGCTAACCCAAATCTAACCCAAGGCATTCCCAAAATCAAGGAAAAAAAAATTACAAACATAACCGAAGAAAGAATCAAAAAATAGCTTGGCACTGACGGGGGTCGAACCAGCCACCTTTGCATCACAAACACACTATCGAACCACTGACATATCAGACGGTTACAACAGATCTAGCGTACCGCGAACACATGGGTAATTCTGCCGATTCGGCCAACGTCGCACACTGTTGCGCCTTATAGGGGTGTAACGGCGCCCTTTACTTACTTTTTGCAACCTCCTGTATTTCGGTTTTCTCGGGCGCCACCCCTTTGATATTTACAGCGACAAAGGGGATCGCTGTTCGCCTATCGGGTAGCCTTTAGACAGTGGAGAAACGGTTGTCCAAGGTTCGGTTTTTAAATAATCGGAATCGGTCCCTGGCAAATGAAACACTCCGTGTAAACAAAATAATGGTCGTGTTTATCCGACAGTAAGTATAAACCTAACTTTCTTATAGCTAAAAGTATCAGACAACTTATTCTAAGCAACCCAACCCGGTAATACGTAAGAAAACTCAAAACGGTAGTAAAAGAATCGAAGTCTCTAATCGAGCGGTAGACTGTAGCGGTGCGGAAGCCCCACGGTAAGTATGTTAGCAATTACGTTAAACGGTAGCAGTACGGAAGTCCTATTGTAAATATGGCAGTAAATACGGTAAACTGTAGCGGTACGGAAGCCCTACGGTAAATATGGCAGTAAACATGGTAAACGGTAGCGGTACGGAAGCCCTACGGTAATTATGGCAGTAAATACGGTAAACGGTAGCGATACGGAAGCCCTACGGTAAGTGCGGTAGTAGATACGGTGAACTGTAGCGGTCCGAAAGCCCTACGGTACGTGTGGCAGTAGATACGGTACGGAAGCCCTACGATAAATACGGTATACGGTTCTCAATAGCTCCAGCTCTATGACACGGTTGGTTCAGCAGAACGGTTCCCTAACTCGGACGTGAAGCCTGGATGGACTTAGTTTGGAAGGATACTCAGCCGGGATTACTCCACTTGCCAAGCCAGGATGGCCGGGATTACTCCGCTTGCCAATAGGGGAGCCGGGTTTACTACGGGAGGATGGCCGGGATTACTCCGCTTGCCAACCGGGATTGCCAAGCAGGGATGGCCGGGATTACTCCACTTGCCAATAGGGATGGCCGGGATTACTCCACTTGCCAAGGCAGGATTACTCCGCTTGCCAATAGGGGAGCCGGGAATACTACGGTAGGCCGGGATTACTCCGCTTGCCAGGGCAGGATGGCCGGGATTACTCCACTTGCCACTAGGGAAAGGATCATGGACCAGGAATACGGTACGACGGATATTTACCTGCTCGGTCCATCCCGGTTTGTCTGGAGCTGTCTCCTACTGGTGGGGTATGCTGCTTGCTCGGTGCTAGACTGCCTCTCGACTGCCGACCATAGATAATATATAAAAAAAACTGCCGACTGACTCGACTCCGGACTGACTGCCTGTTTAGCGCGATGCCGCCCGGTTTTGTTAGCTCGACCTGTAGTGGGGATCACCGCGATCGCGTCATCGGCCGGCCGATAGGTGGGGACCTGACGCGCAACGTGATGCGACGAAGATCGCGACGCTCTACTGGTACTGCACGAGAACTACGGAAAAAGTGAAATCCGATTTCCCGGCTTTTCGCGACGGAATATTTTATAGAATTGAATTTAGCATATTTAAATTATATTTTATGAAAAAGAATGATGTTAATAGCACGTAAAATAAGAAAGTTAATCCGTAGTGCATCCTATTCCCCAAAAAATATAGTAACTTCGTTACAGGGGAATTAAGACAAAATTCATATCTTGAATTCAAAGTTATATTACTTAATGCGACTGTTCTTATTTATAAATATACACCTTAGTCGACAACCTACTACTTAAAAAAAAGATAAATGGTTCCTATTATACAGAGTATAACCCAAAAAAGTTATTGCATGTTTGCTTAAAAAGATCAGGTGAATTTATTAGGCAAAAAAAATTATATTCTTGAAAATAAATAAATAAAAAGATACTCAGACATTAAAAAAATTGAAATTTTATCAAAATTTGGAAATAATTACAATTTACATACCATAAAAAGATACTTTTATAACAGAGAAATGTAAGGTGCACGAAATTTTGTATTTTAGGAAGTATAAAAAAATCCAGTTTCACTTATTTTTGAATAAGCCAGTCATCAAAATCAATAAAGAAATATATTTTTTTAATCAATTCTTTTTTTTTTGAAACACCTATAATATAAAAAAAACAATGAATGAGTTACAAACTTTGATATCAGATATCAGACACTTGTCTTTTTCAATTTTCATCTATATTTTCAGCCAAAGTCGTTTCCTGCATAATTTAGTTTATGTAGACGCATCTTCAAAAGGGACTCGCAGTCTTCCACGACTGGGTCCGGTTTAGGGGTCAATTTCTTCTTTATTTAACATATTTGGTTGCCTATATAGGAGAATTTAAAATTGCCTTGTAGCCGTTTAAAATTTACTTTTTCACAAAAAATCGGCGCGCCTGCCACAGTCGTTCCACATTCGTTCCAAATTTGATAAAAATAACTTGCCGCTCAGCAGCAATTTTTTTCTACGTTAGGTAAACTATGTTCTAGTTTCAAGATAGCATGAATTGTCTCCATTACCATCAAAGATTTTTTATTCTTCTCGCAAGTTAGCCAATGTTGGTATAAGATGTTATTAGGAACGGCAAGGGTTTTTTCTTAAAATAAGAAATAACGCAAAAATTCGCAAAAAATGATTATTGTCATTTTAAAGTAAAGGGTTTAGAGGCTTTATATTCAAAAATGTATAGGACTACATTTCTATATATTTTTAAAATTGTTAGTTAAAGTTAAAGAAAATGTTTTAAATAATTTAATTAATTATATGCAAAAGGCTAGTAGTGTAACTGATTACTCACCTTCTTCAATGTGGTCCATAGTCCTCTTAATTTATTAAAAAAATAATCACCTAAAAACAATATACCGTTCTTTTAGAATTTAACTTTATACTAACCTTCTAATAAACGCGGTAAATTTATTTTAGTTTTCTAATTTTTTTTTCTTGGAAATTCTATAGCAAAAAAGGTAAACATACTGTACCATCATCATCTACAGGCATTCTTTTAATGATAACACTATCTAATGATCCAAGAATAAAAACATCAATTTTTGAATTTTGTCCATTAAGCGCAACAGTGTGCGTCGTGTCGCGTCGTGGGACCGACAAGAAAAGATCTAAACAGATCGCGGTCAGAAGACGCTACTGTAGGAATCGAATCGCCGAATCGATACGGAAGAATCGATTCGCCGATTCGAATAGGAACTGCCGTATCGATTCGGTTTTTTCGATGCATTGGCTCAAAGGGTCGATTCACCGTTGAATCGATTCGATTCTGGTCATCCCTAGTGTGAGGTGAGGTTAGTAAGTTGAAGTGAAGTGAAAGTGGTAGAATGGCTGATTCAAATATCTGAGAAAATATTTTTTTCTGTAATCCGTACTAGAGTTTGTATTGTTTTGAGGAAATTCGTTGACACTTTAGTAGAACAATGCCAACAATAGGAGTGAAAAGGGATTTACTATTTCAATCTTTGGGGAGAGTGTACAGTATGTTTGAATTTCGTATATCGATGAAATTAGCTCTATGGGGCCTGCTCCAAAATGATGACTTAACACCTTCTCAAATAACAATTTGAGTTTGCTTTGGTTTCTTCTTGGTCATTTTCTATAGAAAAACGAACCCTAAACTGATATAATCAAATATAGTTGTTTTGGAGCTAACTTTCCCACATAAATTTTAAATGTTCTCATTCTTTATTTATTTAGAATTGTTTTATTTTAGCTGATGAGGAATTTCAAAAAGTATGTTTTGAATTTGGTTTGGAATTAGATGAAGTGGTAAGTACATAGTTCCAGTTAAATAGAAGTATATTTGTGCCAAGTACACCATGGATCTAGATGGTAGAGGTCCTCTCAGTTCCTACTCCATTCATTCATGCATTCTTTAAACTCTGTGTTAATTTTTACTCTCAATAGTTGATTTTACAATGTACAAGCTTTAGACGTACTTTAAAAAGTATCAAAAATATTATAGTTTTTCCTCTTACAAAACTGTTAAACAGACTATATTTCCATCAGTACTGAAAATAGCCAGTGTGGTACCATTACACAAAAAAGGCCCTGTTGACAAAATTGACAACTACAGGCCAATACCAATAGTTCCCATCATTTCCGACATTTTTGAAAATACTTCACAAAACGTGCAATAATATAACTATAGTCAAAAGCAATTTTATCGTGTGGTGTGTGGTTCCAAAGGTCACAATTTTCAGTAAAAACTTCATTCGTGGCAGATTTTGCGTGTAAAATCTGTGAAAGGAATGACATTTTCTACGTTGGGGTTTGGAACATTTGGCAACGTGCACTAAAGCAGAGTTTTATCCACAATACCAAACAGAATGTTTGCACTCGACGCGCGTTTCGCTAACCATGTTAGCATCATCAGGAGATGATTAAAAACAGTTTTTAATCATCTCCTGATGATGCTAACATGGTTAGCGAAACGCGCGTCGAGTGCAAATATTCTGTTTCGGTATTGTGGATAAAACTCTGTTTTAGTAGAATGACATTTAATTAAAAATGTGATTTTTTGGATCTGCATGATAAGACCACTTTTGACTACTTATAACTGTTTGCACATGAAATATGAAATCAAATGAGAGGTCAGAGGTTATGTCATCCTTGTCACTGTAGAAACAATAAGAGTAGAGACTGGTGAATTTTTCATGCAACTTGGGGGAGACCATCTATTTTTCCAGCAAAAATGCAAGAATGTAAATTTGCCTTAAGATTTAGGGGACTTGACTGGTAATGATTTGCTTAAAAAAAACTACTCAAAAACATACTTTCACACTTATCGGCTTCATATATACATAGATAATTCATTATTAGATCTTCTAAGCAAGGGCAACTTCAATATATATTTTAATTAGATCTTTACCGTTATACCTATTTTCTATTGATTCTTTCGATTCAATTGATGTACAAATTCAATTCACAACTTTTTAATTACACAAATGCTTTGAACAGATATGCAGAAGGATCTGTGGTTTGTTTAGACATAAATGATGGCTTGATGCATAAGAGACATATAATTATTGATAAATTACCGTATTCTGCACAGCACAAAATAAAAAATAGCAATCTTATTTTCATTAAGCCATTGGAATCTTCACCTGACGAGCAAGTTGATATTGAGCAAGTTAATATTGTTGAGACTAACCCTTTTTTAGACAATCCCCTCCAGTCACAAATAATTTTGTAAAAACTAATGAATTTACTCCCTTTTTGTTAAATATTCAATCTGTTAGAAATAAAAAAGATGAACTGACTGTGCTTCTGGAATTGTATAATAAACCTAGTTTTGTTAACAGAGCATTGGCTAAAAGAAAATGAACCATAATATAGCATCAATTTATTGTAGAAAACAAATTTTACATGGGGGAACTATGATTCTTGTACACAAAAGAATCTGTGATAAATTTGTAATTTTGAATGTGGATAAGTTTAATAATTTGATGGTTGTAAGGGAGCTTGAATTCTCAATAATTTTAGCTAAGTCTTTTAACTTATATGTAGTGTGTATCTATATGCCTCCAAGCTGTGAAATTATATTAATGTGTTTATAGATCGTCTTGAAAAGCTTTTGTCTAGGTTACCTGTTTGATCTAACATTGTTCTAGCATGTGATTTTAATATAAATTTTATTGATTTGGGATCTTTGGCCACACAGTCGCTTAATAACCTTTTAGAGTATCTAAACCTTAAAATGCACGTCTGTAAACCTACTCGGATTACACAGTTCTCTGCTACTACAATAGACTATTTTAGTTCAAACCTTGAAGATGATAAAATTTTAGACTGCAACACTATCGCTTCAGGATTGTCTGACCATGAAGCAGTGTTACTTACATGTTCTACAGATTCGGGTGTAAAATGTAGGAAAGCTAGACAGGGTAGAATTTACAGTAAGAAAAACGATAACAAATTTAAAGAAAATTGTAGCAGGATATTATGGAATGGTATTGTCAGGGCAGACAATCCAATTAAACAGTTTCACGCCTTTTTAACTAACGCTTTTAACCGGGCATTTCCTCTACAAAATCTTAAGGTTAAAGATAAAAAACCTTGGATTACTAGTGGTATAAAAACATCAGCAAGGAATTTAAGATCCTTACATACCATAAGAAAGTATCACAATAATAATCAGTTTTTTGTGGCATATTTTAATCATTACAAACAAATTTATAGAAAGGTTATTAGGATGGCAAAGGAATTTTATTATAACAATCAATCAATCAATCAATCAATTATGATTTATTGTTAGTAAGATAAATCTTGTCAACAAGGCTCTTCAATTGTAAGCAAGAATACAAAAAAAAGTCTACAAAACAGAGTCAATGTCTAAAACCACAATAAACATTATTTTCCAAATAAAATAAAATACAATAGAACACAATAAACTAGAATACAATAAAATAAGATGAGTTAAGAGCAGTCTAAAACACAGTAAACAATCAAAATCAAAATAGCTAGACAAAATAATACAAATATAAAGAACAAGGTCCCTCAAAAACACACATAGATTAAAAGCGGTCATTAAAGTATATAGAGGGAAGATTGAAAGTGCAAAAAATAAAACAAAAAAGAATTGGGAAATAGTTAACCAATTAAGAGGTAAAGCCAACTTATTGCAAATTGATCCAAACATTCTTAATAACTCCAAATTAATCGCAAATATAAATTCAAAAAAGAATTCCATGGATTATCTAGTCCATATTAACGTTCCTCAAATTTTTATTCTTGAAAGCACAAATGTGAAAGAAATAAAATAGATTCTTAAAGAAATAAAAAATAGGAATTCCGCGAGTTATGAAGGAATCTCTGCAAGAATATTGGAGTGCCTGCCGGAGTTCGCATTGTATGCCCTTGCATGTGCTGTTAACCATTCATTTGTTGTGGGTGAATTTTCAACGTGTTTAAAAGGTGCCGTGGTTGTTCCGTTATTTAAGGGAGGTGATATGGGTGATCCTTCCAACTTTCGTCCCATTTCCCTTTTATCCACGCTTTCAAAGGTCACTGAAAAAATAGTCAAGAAGAGATTAATGATTTTTTTGGAAAATAACAAAATATTAAACCCTGTTCAGTTTGGTTTTCTTCCCGGTAAGAATACAGATGACGCCATTTTCTCTTTGCTCCATCAGGTTTACCCTTGGGTTTACCTAAATATGAATGGCGGCGAGGCAGTTGCGGCAATATTCTGTGATTTTTCGAAAGCATTGAATTGTGTGGATCATGGAATATTACTGCAGAAGTTGAGACGCTATGAGTTTGGGGAGATTACAGTAAAGTGGTTTTCTACGTATCTTTAGGGTAGAATGCAAGTGGTGAGAGCGAATGGCGAATACTCTGATAACTCACTTATTACTAGAGGCGTAGCACAAGGCACTGGTTTGAGTGTCATTATATATTTGTTGTATCTAAATGAAAGTAAGTGATTGTGGAAATACTAACGTTGCATTAATTTCAGTCCCCTTTGGTAAATTTAATGACCAAATAGAAAACAATATTTTTAATTTTAATTGTGAACTCCGAAAAGTTTTTCAAAGGAGTAGTAATGTGTTTTTGTTAGAGACAAACATAAATAATTCTAGGGTCACAAAACGTTTCATTGTAAGTAGGTTAATAACTGAAATAATATCTCAGTGTGACAGCGAAGATGTCTACGACGTTTCTGTTTCTGGACATAGAGAGATGCACAAAAATTTTCATCAGCCGCTGCTCCTTTCCAATGGAACGTGAATCAGTCATTATCAATTTTATATCTAAACATTCAATCAATAAGAAATAAAACAGATGAACTTTTTTTATTTTTAGAAGCAAAAAACTACCCGGATATAGTTTGTTTATGTGAACATTGGTTAAAATGCGATGAATTATGTTTTGTAGCTGATAATTACATCATTTTGTCAAAATTTTGCAGATCCACCATTCAGCATGGTGGTACCATGATAATGGCAAAAAAACCTTTTTTAGATGACAATTATTTTCAAGACATAAATATATATAATGACTTAGCTGTAGAGCAAGTTTTTGAGTTTTCCATGATTTATTCCAGTGCTAAAAAACTATATATAATTTGTATTTATAGAAGCCCTGCCTCAAATACCAGTGATTTCTTGTCCAGACTGGAGCGGATTCTTTCTTTGCTGCCACATAAATCTAATATTATCTTACTGGGCGATTTTAACATAAACTATGATGATACAGACTCAATTCATACGCTTGACTTGTGTAACCTCTTAGATTCATTTAGTCTCTTTATGTACGTCAATGCACCCACTCGTGTTTCGCAATTCTCATCCACCACCATTGATTACTTTTGTTCATCCATGAATTCCCCTAATGTGGATTGTTTAGTTGTTGAGTCAGGTCTGTCAGACCACGAGGCTATATTAGGTAAAGTTGCTTTTCCCACTAAATCCAAAAAGTGTCAATACAGATATGGTAGATTATTTAGTAGAGCAAACTACAGTAAATTTGGGCAATTTTGTATGGCTGTTGATTGGAGTGGTATATTTGAATGTAGCGATCCTCTTGAGCAGTTCCATATTCTTTTGCGTGGGTCATTTAATAGAGCTTTTCCTGTTCAGAAAATTAAAAAAAAGAGTAGAAAGCCTTGGATCACTAAAGGCTTGAGAGTTTCTTCAAGAAATTTGCGGTGCTTACATACAATTCGAAAATTTACGAATAATGATATTTTTTTGAGTTATTTTCAACAGTATAGATTCATATATAGAAAGTTAATAAGGCTTGCAAAGGAGCTTTATTATGCTACCCGCATAGCTGCATCTGGCAATTCGCAGAGGGAAAGTTGGAAGGTTGTGAATGAGATGAGAGGTGTTGATGAGAGGTCGCGTTTCAATGTTCCGGAAATGTCCCCGGATATCTTGAATAACTACTACTGTTCTGTGGCGGGTGCACTCACGTCGAAGTTGAATCCAACTGCTGATCCAATGGCCTACATGGCTCGGTTTCAGATCGGCTCATCATTTTTCTTTCAGCCAACGCACCCGACGGAGATTACACGAGCCATGAAATCAATTAAAAATAAGAGCTCGTGTGGTGAAGATGGCATCACAGCAAAAATCTTTCTATCTCTTCCTACTCCTGCTTTGAATGCTCTCTCTGATGCTATTAATCAATCCTGGGTTGCTGGTGGGTTTCCTTTGTGTCTTAGGCAGGCTATGGTTGTTCCCCTTTATAAGGGTGGTAACCTTGGTGATCCCTGCAATTTTCGGCCGATTTCGTTATTGTCAACCCTTTCAAAAATCCTCGAAAAACTTGTTAAGGAGCGGATTGTGATGTTTCTCAAACAACATCAAATTTTACACCCTAACCAATTTGGCTTTCAATCCGGTAGGTGTACTGATGATGCGGTGTTTCAATTCTTGGAGGAGGTGTATTTTGGTTTCAACAGCGGAGAGGCTATTGCAGCAGTGTTTTGCGACTTATCAAAAGCATTTGATTGTGTGAGTCACAGAATTCTGCTGCAGAAGCTTGATACATATGGATTCAGAGGAAACGTACTGGAGTGGTTTCGGTCTTACCTGGATGGGCGAGTGCAGAGGGTCATCATCGGCTCAAAAACATCTGACGCAGGTGCGATCAGTTGTGGGGTTCCCCAGGGTTCAGTTCTGGGTCCACTGCTTTTTTTGTTGTACATTAACGACCTTGCTTTTCTGGACATTGAGGGACAATTTACGCTTTTTGCCGATGATACTACCATACTCTGGCATAATCCTAGCCCTATCGCATTGAGGGATAGAATTTCAACTGATCTCCCAAAGATTGTGCAGTGGTTTGATGCTAACTTGTTGACTCTCAATGTTGATAAAACCAATATCTTGGGTTTTAGGTGTAACGTGGGTGGCTTGTTGCTTGGGGATGTTCCACTTGTTTTGAAAACAGAGACTAAATTCTTGGGCATTCTTCTCGATGACCATTTAAGATTTGATTCACATATTATGGGGCTGACAAAGAGGGTGGCTTCTGGATGCTATGCTGTGCGTGTGGTATCGAGAGAGATTGGTGTTTCTCTGGCTAGGAAGGTGTACCATTCTCTAGTGGAGTCGCATTTAAGGTATGGAATTGTGTTTTGGGGGAATACATACAATCGTTTGCTGCACTCATTGTTTGTTTTACAGAAAAGGGCAGTGCGATACATCTATCAAGTAAACGGTAGGGAATCATGTAGGCCCTTATTCAAATCCAAAAAAATTCTAACGTTGTCATCATTGTTTGTTCTGGAGACGGCTTGTATGATGTATAAGCGTAGGGATAACCTGCCCGGGCCTAGTCACTCTTATGCTACTAGGCAAACACAAGACCTTCACTTGCCTATACCTACTTCGGCCCTGGTGAAAAATTCAATTGTATATGAAAGCCGTAAAATATATAATCACCTTCCTGATACTTTAAAGGTTTGCCCTGCGCTTTCCTTATTCAGGCGGTCTGTAAAGAAGTTATTGGTGGAGAGGGCTTATTACGATTTGGGTGAATACTTTAATGACCGCTTTTAATCTATGTGTATTTTTGAGGGACCTTGCTCTGTATTTGTATTATTTTGTCTAGATATTTTGATTTTGATTGTTTACTGTGTTTTAGACTGCTCTTAACTTAACTTATCTTATTTTATTGTATTCTATTGTATTGTGTTCTATTGTATTTTATTTTTATTTGGAAAATAATGTTTATTGTGGTTTTAGACCTTGACTCTGCTTTGTAAAGACTTTTTTTTTGTATACTTGCATGCAATTGAAGAGCTTTGTTAACAAGATTTATCTTACTAACAATAAAGCATAATTGACTTTGACTTTGACTTTGACATAGCACCTTATCAGTCTTCTTTGACATGGTAGAGATAGATACAACCTGAAAATAATTGTGGATAGGGACCTACGCGAAGTTAAGCTTTGGTGTGATGTAAACTTACTTAAAGCATAATCACCTTTGGATTTGGCTTTAAAGATCTGTATCTAGATAATAAAATTGTAGAAAATAAACCCCTTACAAACTTTTTAGGTCTTACCATAGATAATAAACTTAAATTTGAAGATCACATAAAAGCACTAAGTAAAAAGTTATCTGCCGGTTGCTTTGCAATTAGAATAGTTTCTAACGAGCTTAGTTGTTCTACGGCAAAAATGGTCTATTATTCACTATTTGAGTCCCATCTGAGATATGGCATTGCTTTTTGGGGATTCACTAACAAGCAACTGTTTAACACAATATTTGTTTTACAAAAGAGGGCAGTTCGTTATTTGTGTAGAGTTGTAAGCCAGGAACACTGTCAACCACTGTTTATTCGGGAAAAATTTTAACTGTGCCATGTCTGTTTATTTTAGAAACTGTGTCTCTTATGCATAAAAAGTATTTCAGTTTTGAAACTCGAGATGTACATAATACTAGATTAAATGTAGACACTAATATAAGTTTGCCTATACCAAACTTTGCCTTAGCCAAGCAGTCTATTTTTTATGAAAGCAAAAAAATTTTTAATCATCTAAATCGTGATCTAAAATCCATAGTAAATTACAGACTGTTTCGTAGGCGTGTTAAAAATATTTTATTAGAAAGGGCTTATTACAGCTTGGAGGATTTTTTTGTATTTGTACACGTGAGTGGGTCCAAATAGGACCCTCCACTGCGACCCTTGGTCTATTGTGGCTCACATCTGTGTTTCCACTATGCCAGAGGTTCGATCCTTTTCAAGAAATCGAACAGCTTTCTGGGGTGGATGGTTTTCAAATCTGCGTGTGATTTGAGTATTTCCAAAGACTGTTTGTCTGGTTCTTTCCATTGCTGAACAGTGGCATATAACATGCTCCATTGTTTCTTCGTCCTCCAAGCACAAGCGGCATTCCGTTTCTTTGGAGAGCCCTATCTTGTTCATGTGGCTTCTTAGCCGACAATGGCCAGTGTACATGCCAACTACAGCCTGTACCTGCTGCCGGCCAAGTTGAAGAAGCTGTCCGGTTCTCACTCCTGATGGCAGATTCACCGCCAACTTTGAATGAGTTAGGCCTGGTAACTGTCTCCATTTATCTACAAATTGATTTTGTGTCCACCTGGATAAAGACGCCCTTAGCTGTGTTATAAGCTATTCCCAGTACTGGTTCTGGTCCTATGAAGGCCGTTGCGGCCGCCTGCTTCGCAAGAGCATGAGCCTTTTCGTTGCCTTCATATCATGTATGTCCAGGTATCCAGATCAGTGTAAGTTTGTTTTCTCGCCCTAGTTTGGTGAGTAGTTAGCTTGGAGGATTACTATAACGATACTTTTTGATATAACAGCCTTTTTATGGCATGGGTAATATTAAGATTTTTTTTGTGTTTTACTTACATTTTAGGATAGTTCCTAATTTATTATGTTGTTTAGATAGTAGTCCTGTTTGTCAAATTGTTATAACTTGCTCCTTATTTACATTTTTTATTGTTTTTATTACTTACATAATTAATATGTTTACTTTTAAGTACATGCTTTGTCAACAGAAATCTTTCTTTTTTTGACAATCAAGTATAATTGACTATGACTATCTTGTACCTTCTTCAAATATAATTTTCTATTTTAGACTACTGAAAAGCAAATGATCACAAAAGAACAAGGTGATGAATGCCAGTTATCTCAGGTTGCATCAGAGGATATTATTTATAGAATTGATATTCCAGCAAACAGATATGATTTATTATGTCTCGAAGGGTTGGTGCTGGGAATTCAGATATTCCAGGGAAAGTAAGTAGGTAGTTACCTATGTCTCATCTTCTGTGCGGTTTATTTCCAAAATATAACAAGTTAATCATCAGCAAAGCACTAGTTTTTTTAATTCTTTGCAGCTTACATTTTGTCTATAAGGTTCAAATACCTAAGTAAGTATTTTTTAAATTAATATGTAATATATTTTTCACAGAATTCCTCCACCTGAGTTCAGAGCACTACGACCTGCAGAAGGAAACTTGGAAAAATTGATTGTGAAACCAGACACTGAAAAAATTAGACCATTTGTGGTTGCTGCCATATTGAGGAATTTGAGTTTTACTCAAGATTCATACAATAGTTTCATTGATCTTCAAGACAAGTTGCATCAGAATATTTGCAGAAAGAGGTCATTAGTGGCTATAGGTAAAGTTTCAAATAATATATGTAAATTTTCACTCCTAAGAAGTGATACCATTCATAACGAGAGACTTACCTGCTTTTACATAAATTATGCACCTTCACTTTTACTTAAGTATAAAAAACAAAATATTAAGGTCTTATTTGTAGTAGGTCAACAGTTATTTTGTCATGTATTTAGTTCTGGGTAGTTTATCCAAGGATTTATTTTTATATTTGCAAATTTCGCACAATCTTTTACATTGGTAACACTTATATAATTTTCTGTCTAACATATTTAAATAAAATTGTAATGTTATAACTGAAATAGGTACCTGAGTGACGTTTTGTTTCAGGAACTCATGATTATGATACAATCAAAGGTCCATTTATATATGATGCCAAACCTCCTAAAGAAATAAAATTTGTACCTCTAAACCAAAGCAAGGAATACACTGCGCAAGAATTGATGACACTTTATTCTGTAAGTTTTGAAGTATAAAGTATTGAAATGTTAATTTAGTATTAACTATGGCACTGGTTTCTATTATCTTCAGTACCAACACAGTTTTATCCACAACGCCAAAACAGAATTTTTACACTTGACACACATTTTGCAAACCATGTTGGTATCACAAGGAGATAATTAAAACTAAACTTCACTAATTCACCTAACTCTACTCCCAATCCTGGAAACACTTTTATATATGCTCAGTCAACCAGTACAATGAACTGTGGAATAGGTCCTCTATTTCTATTTAAACTATTCTTACATTTAATAATTTCCATATGGGTCGTTGGGTCTATTGTCAGATATACTAATGAATTAGTTATATATTTTTTAATTGTTCTAGGGTTGTTTTCAAAAGAGCATGCTGGGCAACACTTAATTTTTCTGTTCTACCATGCTTTAAATGAGCTCTGTGTGCTTTGAATCTGGTTTGTATGGATCTTCTAGTTTGCCCAACGTATTTCCAATTTCGTATATTGACCTTTTTTCGTTGTTTGAATTTTGCCCTTTGGACCATCCAATAATTTCTTAATGCTAAACTGGGTTGGTATACCAATTTTAAACCTATTCTATAAAAACTGTTTGGAGTTCTCTAATATACTGAGGATTATATGGTATTGAAACATATTTTATATTTTTATCCTGATTAACGAAGGAAGTGGAATCACAAATGGTTTTTCTAAATGTGTACCTGTCAGTTTCCAAATCACATTTAGGTTTAGCTAAACTTTGCATGGATCAAATTATTTTCAATATAATAATAATAATTATTAGCAATTAACTGAAGGTTAAAATGTATACATTTTATTTTTCTTATTGATAGACCCATGCACAACTAAAACAGTACTTGCCGATAATTAAAGACAGTTCAGTATATCCTGTTATCACTGACAGCAATGGAGTTGTGCTCTCCCTTCCTCCTATTATTAATGGGGACCACTCAAAAATTACTCTAAATACCAAAAATGTTTTTGTTGAGTGTACTGCAACTAACTTAACAAAGGTGAGTGTTTTTTGATATTTTTTTAAATTATTGTTTTCTATTGGAGTTATACAAGCCCTACTCCTTTTTGCATAGCACTTTCAATACAACAGCATAGATATAAATCATTTACAGTTAAATTTCTTATTTTGAATTGATGGTTAACCCATTTTGCGCATTTGGTTATTTTACTAAATTTGAGGAAGTAATAGGAAGAGGTGTGAAGATGACACATGTATTAATGGTATAGTATATGTTGGATAAGCAGATTCAACCACTATTTATCACATAAACTATATGCACTAAAGACACCGCATCTAGTATAAAATATATGGTATTCATTTTTATATGGCGTGATTTTATGAGAGAAATTGATGTCTGCAGAAATCCCGCGCATTGGCTCCTCATTTACAAATGCCCAAAAATAAAAAAAATATGATTGTTGCACTATAATATGTAAACGTTTAAAATTAAGAATTAAACTTATTAAAATTAAGATAATGAACATGACAATATTATTAATAGAAAAACTAATCTGCAAAATTATAGAAGGATGGATGGTGAGAGATCCCTTAATCAATGCCCGTGGTAAATCTTTTAAATGTGGCGGTGGTTTATTATAAAAATATATATGTACAGGGTGTCCCATTTTCGATGATATTACGGGGTATCTCACTTACGAGTAAAGATAGAGAGTTGCGGTTTTCGCAATACTGTGCTACTTTTTTGTGAAAAGAACGATGGTATAAACAAAATTTTCATAGCCCGCTTCGTTTCTGAGATACAGGGCGAAATTGAAAATAATGCATTTTGGGACCCCCCTCGTATCTCCGTTATCCTTTAACATATCGCAAAGCTAAAAAATTGCTCTTATACAGTTTTTGACGTAGAATCCAGTGGCGTGATCAGATTTTTGCTGTGAGCTGTCAATTTTTAGCTATAAATCAAACATATGTTTTTTTAAATGGAACACCCTGTATATTTTTGTTTCGTTTAATTGGAAACGTTATAAGCTTTGTAAAAATATATAATACATTATATGTATTTTAAATACTAAGCCTAAAATTCATAATTTCACAAAATGTGTCTCGATACAATACTCTTGTATTTTTTTTTTAATGTAACACCCTGTATATTTTTCTTTGGTTTGAATGGAAATTTTATAAGTTTTTTAAAAATATATAATACATGATATGTATTTTAAATAATAAGCCTAAAATCCATAATTTCACAAAATGTGTCTCTATACAACACTCTTGATGAGTATAGTATAAGCACAGCATATAATATGCTGTGGTATAAGCATTGTCTTTTAAACAACGGTATAAGTATTAGCAGGCAGAGACTATTAAAAACAATGGAATGGTAATTTTTTATTGGCAAGACCTTTCAGTGGCAAAATTTATATTTTCTGTGTAATATTGTATTTTTTACGATGGCTCAAAATGAAAATTATCAATATTTTGAAAAATATGACATGTTAGTCTGCTTTATACAGAGCAATGAAAACTTCCGTGAAGCTTCTCAGCTATATTCCAATAAGTTTGTTCGAATATTTATTTACCTTTTGACTTATTTGGGTTTATTTTTTTAAGTATCATTTTAATTTATAGATATTCCGAAAGAAGGCATCCTGATCTTTTAATGTTTTCCGGAATAAAGTAGAAATTCGTGGAACTAGGAATGTTGCCTCCGCCCTTACCGCGATTTTCCTTATTATACGTTTTTGGTAGGGGCCGGATAAACGTTCCATGTTCTCTTTATTCCGGAAAACATTAAATGACCAGGTTGTCTTCTTTCAGAATATCCATAAATTAAAATGATACTTAAATAAAACATAAACCCAAATAAGTCAAAAGGTAAATAAATATTCAAACAAACATATTGAATAATAGTTGAGAAGCTTCACGGGAGTTTTCATTGCTCTGTATAAAGAAGACTAACATGTCATATTTTTCAAAATATTCATAATTTTCGTTTTCAACCATCGTAAAAAATACAATATTACACAGAAAATATAAATTTTGCCACTGACAGGTCTTGCCAATAAAAAAATGATCATTCCGTTGCTCTGATAATCTCTGCCTACTAATACTTATAACGTTGTTTAAAAGATAATGCTTATACTATACTCATCAAGAGTGTCGTATAGAGATACATTTTGTGAAGTTATGAATTTTAGGCTTATTATTTAAAATACATATCATGTATTATATATTTTTGAAAAGCTTATAAAATTTCCATTCAAACCAAAGAAAAACATACAGGGTGTTCCATTTAAAAAAAAAACATAAGTTTGATTTATAGCTAAAAATAGACAGCTCACAGCAAAAATCTGACTACGCCACTGGGTTCTACGTAAAAAAGTATATAAGAGCAAGTTTTTAGCTTTGCGATATGTTAAAGGATAACGGAGATACGAGGGGGGTCCCAAAATGCATTATTTTCAATTTCGCCCTGTATCTCAGAAACGAAGCGGCCTATGAAAATTTTGTTTATACCATCGTTCTTTTCACAAAAAAGTGCCACAGTATTGCGAAAACCGCAACTCTCTATCTTTACTCGTAAGTGAGATACCCCGTAATATCATCGAAAATGGGACACCCTGTACATCCAAGGAGGTCTGAACGCCCTGTTGAGACCTCCTTGGATGTACATATACTATTTTTTGTCGTTACCAGTGTTTAAAAATAAATCAAAAGTAGCCATCTTATGTATTTATTCCAGTAGAATTTAAAATTGACATTAAAAAGCCATTTAGTCTAAAACCAAAGACCTGTGACCTAAAATTGTATATATCAAATTTAAAGTTTTTCATTGCGTTTTTTATGTGCATGTATATCTATTGTACCATTTAGACTTTAGAGAAATCATTATTTATCGCTTATGCATAAGCATATTAGACTGTATTGAAAAAGCATACACGTTATTAGAGTGTCTTAGTAGTATAACCGAAAAACCTTATAACTCTATTAATTGTATAATAAAAAAATGCGATCTTAATGATTTTATTATTGCTATTGAAATTTTTAGGCAAAAATTGTGTTGGATACAATAGTTTGTATGTTTAGCCAATACTGTTTGGAAAAATATGCTGCTGAATATGTAGAAGTCGTGTATCCAGACGGAAAATCACAGTTGTACCCAGAATTGAATTACAGAAATGAGATAGTATCTGCAGACAAGGCTAATAGGCTAATTGGTATAAGGTATTTTTTTTTTATTTCTAACAGTGCTTTAGTAGCCTTACAATTATTCACTTCATTACATTTGGTGTAAGGTTAATCAGTAAAGTCTATGTTTAATTCATAAAGAAGTAATTCTCTAAAGATGCCTACAAGTACACGTTTTATTTTTTTTTAATACAATCTTAAATGACTCCTCACCAAAGGAAAATTTTAAATTCATGTCAATGCCAGCTATACTGAGAGCTTTTTTAATAACACCATCAATTTGAATAACAAATCGGAGTTTGTTATTAGAAATTATTCGCTATGCGCAAGATCCGTTAAGCCACATCTGGTGTCAGTAATCGGCGAACCCAGTAGCATTTTTATACGTTACCATATACGATAAGGGGTCTCTTGGGATCGATCTAGCATAGAAAAAGTTGTGGGAATTGAAAAAAATGAGACCACATTACGATAAGGAATGTGTAGGCGAAAGATTCTCTAAATGCTTCTCCTTTTCGAAAATGTAGGGAAAATGGACATCTAAAAAACATCGATTAGGTGGAGGTTTGTATTTTCTTCCCCGATTGACAGCAAATATTAATTTTGCAGACACATATCAATGAGTAACGTATTATGTGTTCTGCCTAGGCAGCAAAGTTAGGACTTTCCTGCCTAGGCAGCAAAATGATTAGTCTAGTCTTCATGGGAATAAGACATTTAACATTTTTTTTGACAAAAACCATTTGTTAATTATATATACATTTCCATAGCAACCAACCGTTCCAACAATTGCAATTTCTATGAAATTTTGTTTTAATTTACCCCTAAAGGAAAAATAAAAAGATTGTGGGAATTGTAATAATTTGCAAATATACATATATCGTTATAAACAATCGGAGAAAAAATTATATGTTCAACTCGGCAGCAAAATAGATTGACGGCCTTTGCTGAATTCGTAGCCTCGCTACGCTCGGCTGGTATCGATTCGATTACAAATGCCGAAATGGTGATTTTTAGTTTTAGCATATCGATATGTATAGCTTTTGTGGTAGGTTAGGTAGATATATTTGCTTGAAATCCCATTTTAAACGATTTAAAGAACGGGTCAGGATCGAAGAATTTGGACATTTTCGTAGCAGTGAGCCAATTTTATGGCAGAATTTGCGTTAAAACTTCATTTTAAACATCGAAGTTGTGGCAAGTAGTTTCAAAATGTAGGACACAAATAATACTTGTTTTTCATAATATTAATCTCTCATTGTTGAAGTTTTCACTCTGCGTACGCCGTTTTTTTAAATGTATTTTTACAGGTAATAATACAACATTTGTGAGCTGTTCATGTTTCAACAATGATATTACATTTATAAAACGTGATCATTAAAGTTAAAGTCTATGCCACTATCATGTACCCAGCAGGTGCACATAGCGAATAGTATGTAAGTCACTCTCGTCTCTTACAAATATATAAAATAAGGGTAATTATGAAACCTCTCGGATCGACAAACCCATGTGGATAGCAATTAATAGAAGTAATT
>MU184306.1:0-25136 GCA_016904865.1 Pissodes strobi | reverse complement strand
GAGCTAGAAGAATTAAATGATGACCTGATCGAACCGCCCAACTTGCAGGAAATCCAGGATGCCATAAAGAAGCTGAAAACCACAAAGCTCCTGGAAAAGACACTATCACAGCAGAACCCATCAAAGCTGGTGGGGAAGTATTGGAAGAAACCATGCTACAAATTATTATCCGAAAAGTCTGGCGTGAAAAACAAATGCCAGAAGAGTGGAACGTAGGGGTTATATTATACCCTTTACACAAAAAAGGTGATCACTTGGAATGCAGTAACTATCGAGTTATTACACTACTAAACACTGCTTATAAAATACTGTCACGTATCCTGATATCTCGCATAAGGACGTACGCAGAACCTAGAATCGGACAATACTAATGCGGATTCCCAACTGGTCGATGGACAACAGACCAGATTTTCGTACTACGCCAGATGCTCGAGAAGTGCTACGAATACAATATCGACACGTTCCACATTTTCATTGACTTTAAGGCAGCTTATGATAGCGTTCTAAGACCAAAGTTATAATACCAAGCCATGAATGAGCTACACATTCCAAAAACCTTAATTGAATTGACAAAAATGACAATGTCACAAGTTGTGTGCCATGTAGAACTACAGAATGAAACCTCAGATTCATTCGAAACAACTGTAGGCGTGAGGCAGGGTGACGCGCTGGCGTGTCTCCTGTTTAACATAGCACTAGAAAAAGTAGTTCGAGATGCGGAACAGGGTACTAAAGGTACTATCTTTAATAAGTCGTCACAGGCGCAGGCATACGCGGACAACATGGACCTGACCTCTAGAACTCTTCGAAAAGCAAAAGAAATGTTTGTAAATTTTGAGAATGCCGCAAGAAATATGGAACTACAAATAAATGCAAATAAGACAAAGTTTATGGCTGCCACAAAAGAGCGCAGGGCGAGAGACGCGGGTCAAAATATCACAATTGGAGAGTATAACATCAAAGCAGTGGTTGAGTTCGTATATCTCGGAGCCTTGATAAACCCGAGTAATGATGTCAGCAAAGAAATAAAAAGGCGCATAATGCTTGCAAATGGTTGTTATTTTGGGCTGTCAAAATACTTACGTAAATCGAGCCTTTCGAGAAGCACAAAGATCAGAATCTATAAGACGTTAATTGTACCAGTTTTAATCTATGGCTCGGAAACCTGGACCCTAACAAAAGCAGATGAGACGTTACTATCAACATTTGAAGATTTTTTTTGCTGCTGTTCAAGAGGATTACGTCTGGAGAAGAAGATATAATTTTGAATTTAATAACTTATACAGAGGGTCAGGAAACAGAGACATAATAACAACAAACAAGATTGGCAGGTTAAGATGGGCACGACATGTAGCACGCTATGACAACAACGTGCCAACGCGAAGAAACTTTGAGGCCATACCAACCGGCAGTAGAGGCAGAGGGAGACCAAGGCTGAGATGGAAAGACGGCGCTTCTGAGGATGCCAGAAAAATTGGTGCAGCTGGCTGGAAGGTCCTTGCCAGAGACCGGAAAGGATGGCGGACGAGGCTGGAGAAAGTCGAGGCCCTGTAGGGCTGTAGCAGTACTGATGATGATGATGATTGCCTAAATAAATTAATATAGAACAAGATCTAAACTGCATGACTGTTTTTCTACGTCTAGTCCTATCTTATCTCAGGTAATACTTATAGTGCTTAATATAATACGTCGGAGACATGAATCTTAAAGGTCTCTTATATTAAAGCAAGAGGAAAGTAAATTTACTTGTATAACAGTTACTGATAAACAAAAATAAAATAAATATGCATCCGATTTATAGACAGTTTGCAATTATTATTACACAATAATTATGTATACCTTTTTAGGTCAATTTAATATATTAATATATTGCTTATTTTGTAGGGTATAATAATAGATTTATATGTACATATTTCAAAGACCAGCAGGTCTGTTGATTTGGAATAGTTTCTTCTTTAGGTAATGCTTCTCATTAGATTAGTTATTAATAAATTTTGTCCTATGACCTGCGAAGAAGCATAGTAGACACAATTTGTAAAATAATCCTCCTCTTATGTGATGTATATAATAAACTTTAATTCTACAGAAATTTAAATCCAGTGGAAAGTCTATAAAATAGTGTTTTTTAGTTTCTGTAAAAGACGATTAACTGGAACAGTATATGAGGGTGCATACTTAAAAATGTCGATTTCAGTATGGATTAGTTTGGGTTACTTATAATAATAAGATTTTTTTAAGAAGTTTGAATTAAAACATCACGGTTTTATCAATAAATTATGCAGGACATTGCCACTATTTTTTGTTTTATAAATGTTGATTTTCAATTTTATCAATATTTTAGTTTAATAACAATTATCGAAATTATTATTTTCTAATTTATAAGGAGAAGTAAGTATGCCTAATCGACCCTATCAGTATAATAACCCAAACTAACCCAACAGGTCTCTGTATTCGGACATTAGCGCAGTATTAAACTCAGGAGCTGACAGAGCAGCTCTGATGTCTGAGCAGATATAGATGTCTTTCGCTCTAAAGTTCATGACAGGTTCTCATATCCGCATTGAAGGATCGCGTATACCTTGGCCTGGAAACGGTTGCACAAGTCCCATGGGCGAAAGCAAGTCTTGACGCAGTGCTTTCTCCATACACGCCCAATTACCACCATCCGTTCTGGAGCTGTCTGTGTACCAGACGATCCCATTAACCGGACGTGGGCTGCGATCGGCCCCAAACACGCATACCTATCGGATATGTGAAATCTGAGAGACCTGCTTGATCTGAAAGTGGGTATTTACCGCCCCCATTAAGAGTTCCGGACATTCATCAGCCGTCTCCCTTCATACCTTGATATGTTCCTTCTGCCTATTATTGTCCCTTAAGTGACCGAGACTTTTCAGTCTGTATGCAGACCTCAAAGCGTCATGTCCAGAAATAGGTGAAGGGGCAGCACCTGTAATTTCCACGCGAGACAGTCTCTGAACTCTGTCCAACTGAGCCATAGATATGGCAATTTGCGTACCAGTCCATTATATGATAGATCCATAGATGATAACGGGGCGAAATATAGCCGTGTAAATCCAGTGAAGGATCCTTAGTTGTGGGTCCAACGTATTTCTTAAGGATATTTTATAAGATTATAGAGCATTATCACCGAACATTAACAATAGACTAGAAGGTTCACTCTAAGCCCCGTCCCCAGCATTTCCCTCCTTGCCCCGTCGCGGAACCTGGTGAAATGCTGGTTAAACGCTCAGGACTCGTGCGACGTTTCACCCCGTCTCGTCCTAAAAGTCTGGCGTCTCGCCTTTGTAAGCGCTACACAGAAGTGCCGACTGAGAGTGGACCTTCTAGTCTCATGTTAATGTTCAGTGGCATTATGCGCCTTCTTAATGCGGCTGCTAACCTGCTCCTTCCAGGTGAAGTCTGAGTCCAATATGACCCCGAGATGCTTATATGACCCTTTGTAGCTTAAAAACCGGCCGAAAAAAGTTGATGACGGGGAGTACCCGTTTCATGAGTCTTTTCGTACGATCGATGATCCGTCATGAATAATGGCCGTCAAATCATCAGCATAGGCTTGAGTGTAAAACCTAGCCACATTCAGTTCCCCCAGTAGGCTATCCACTACCACCTGGCTGCCCTCGCCACCACAGAATTGCCACCAATTTCTACTCCACAGACGAAGGATCTATTCCACGCTTACTCACAACCTGTTAGATCCATTCGAAAGACGTATTCTCAGAGGCGCCCTCGCTATTTAGGAAAACCCGCAAGGCGTGTTTTTCATGATCAAGCTCCCACTCCACCCTATCAGCTAGGTGATGGAGAGCATCTCCGTGGATTTTCCCGCCTGGTAGGCATATTGTTGGATATGGATCAGTGTCTCCACCAACTCCACCTTCCTTATGTGATGGTCTACTACTGTCCTCATTGTTTTCAAGAGAAAATTTGAGAGATTGATTGAGTGATATGCTTTCGCCTGAGTGTAGTCTGTTTTTCCTGCTTTGGGAATAAAAATCACCCTTACTGCTCTTCAGGCACCTGGTATGTAGCCCAGGGCAAGATATGATCTAGATATTATGATGATATATATTAAGGGATACTACTTTGATTTTTTGTCAGAACATTAATAGTCTATATTACATTTTTGATGGTGTCGATATCGGTAGGATAATAATGAATTTTTTACAATTATTCCTAGAAGTTTAATAATTAAAGCAGCGATTAAAATAACCAAAATGTATTCACATAAAAATCGATTTTTTTAGTGAACAAGGCCAGGACATTGCTAATCTGTTGTCGAGAATGTGTTTGAAATCGGAACTTTTACCTAGTGGTCAGGAAATTAAGGTAACGGTCCCCCCTACCAGACATGATGTAATACATGCCTGTGATATTTATGAGGATGTCGCCATTGCATTTGGATATAATAATATTAAAAGGTAAAGTACCATATTTAAAAATTTTCAAACTAGATGCTACAACGTACCTACATTGCTTAAAATTGATGGCACGGATTGCTGAATTTCTTAGGGACCTCATTTACTTATTGAATCGCTAAAATGCTGCTCAGACCGAGATTAAAACAATAACAATCCATCCTAAATTAAATTATTTCCATCTGCTCGACTGCTGGATGATTATGCAAACTGTATCAACAATATTTTTTCTCAAATAAAACTTACCGAACTCTTCCTCGCGAGTTTCTTGAAACAGTATTGCTGCACGTTCTAAATAATGCATATTATGACAAAGCCACAACTTTAAGTCTCAGATAAAGACAGACAGACAAAAGTTTAAACAGTGAAGTCTCCTAACTGTAAATGTTAACTCCTAATACTAAATAAAATAACTACTGTTATCTTCCATTGTTCTTAGCTAATTTTTCCATATTAAGGCATGGTGCGTTTTTTGATAATTTTAAATCAGTAGGCACAGTACACAAGACAGCTTCATGATCTGAGGCATGGCATTTACCCTGTTGTAATTACACTGTTGTAAATAACCTCATTGTGATTTGAACAAATGGAGTACGTTTTGCAACAGTGTAAGCAAAGAATTCTTATTGCATTAATCAACATTTAAGTCGTCACCTAAAATAAGATTAAGATATATATCGACGGGATATTGTAACTATTAAATATTATTATAACACATTTTATAAACTGCACACTGTTGCATACATAGCAAAACACGCTGACCTGATTAGGGTGATATTTGGTAATGTAACGTGTCTGGGTTTAATTAAGATCATTGATACCATTATTGTAAAACGAACCATTATGCAATCAATATACATAGAGTTAAGTAAGCTCAGGCTATTATTGAGGCATCGGATGAACGAACCTGACTCAACCTATTAACTCAAGGGAACACAATATGGCACCCCCTTGGTTGAGTTATTACATGGCGATCCTGCCAGTCGCTCATACATGGTAAAGGTAAAGTATGAGGTAGTCAAGGCAACTAATCTACAGAGGCGCTATGAACTAGCAAGATGGCTAGCAGAAGAAGGAAAAAGAAGAAAATTATCTTTTAGGTTTTGGTAAATATTAGAGGATGTGAAAATAAAAATGGAAGTTATGCATGGACAATTGAACATTGAAAAACAATAATGTGAATGCGAAAAAAAAACAATACATGACAAAAGTCAATTAGAAATGTGCACAGGTATTTATAGGCTATAAAAGTTAATGTTAAAAGGGGCTAAGTTAGTTATATATTTTTCTTTATATAAGCATATATCGGGGTAGCTTTTTAAGTATGACAATTATAGTATCACATTATCTGCATACGTATATTTTCCTAGCAAGTCACTATCGTTCTATTTCAAATATATAATATATAACCATTTTATTTATTCACACTTAATACTCAATCAAATATTTGCAGTAAAAGTATTATTTATCAAATCGAATCGCAGGGACAGTGCCTAGCCGATTATTTCTGAAAAGATCAAAAATTTCTGGAAATCAGTAGACCAATCGTATTTAAGTAGATGCTCAAATTATAGTTTAACTGAAATTCTAAAATCACACGATGCGGTTAAAAACCAATATATAGGTAGTTACTCAAAAATTTTTTTTTTGTTTAGCTTTCCGTCATGGGACGTATAAATAAGTGCCAATAAAACAAGCTATACGTAATCGAGGAGTATGCTAAAATAAACAAGCTAATTCAACAACATAACACTAGCCAAAATGATTTAAGTATGATAAATCTTACAATTTTGTACAGCTCGATTCATATTGACGTAGATTATTTAAATATCGCAGCATATAAATTATCAAAAGTTGTAAAGTATATAATAAAATGAAACGTAGTTAAATTCTTTTAAATAAGGAGTATCCATATAGTATTGAAGTAATCGGAATTTCGTAATTATTCTATGAACAAAGGTTATTAATTTGTACCTGCTAAATCGCATAATTACGTCGAGATTGCAAAATTCGGTATATTATTATGCCAGCATATGCATGAAAAATAAATATTAACCGACGCGGCGTAAAGACAATATCGGAAAATATTAGTGTAATGAAACTCAGGTAATTAGTTGATTTAAATTGAATGTTAGCGATATATTATTAATTACCGATAGGATGGAATATGATTCTTTTCCATATAAATGAAATAAGTTGTATGCATTATCATATCATTATAATATATATAAATATTATGAAATATTAGTTAAACATTTTGAAGAATAATAGGTCAGCTAATAGAAAGAAATTGCCGGTAGCTTATGCAATATTGTTTAAATAATGTAATTTATTACATAAAATTTCACTTTACAGGTTATGTTTCTGTACGGAGTTATTACATTGATAATTGCAGTGATTGATTTATTCAATTATTACTATGACATATTTTATAGGTGAAATAAGCCTTAGGTTGTAACAATGGATTTTTGTGGCAATTAGTAACTTAGAGAGTCTGGAAAAACGGTATGCAGTTATGCCAAGTAGTAATGCCAATTTCAACAACAGTTGCGAGTTGCTAAAACGCAAAAAAAAAATTAAAACACCAATAATTAATTATTATCTCAATCACGTACTCATTCGAAATGAAAGAGGCAAAATATATTTTTTTTTAGTAGGACAACGACATAAAACTAAGTTGGTAGTAAAAGGTAAAGGTATCCCATCCTTTTGAAAATATATAGGGAGTATATCAGCAAGATAACGAAGTCGGTGTTCATTCATTGACGTCCAGAATCTCATTTGTTTATTTTTGACAGTTCGAATTATCAATTCGATATAACTTTGTGTTCCAATTTAGATATTTTTTCTCTTATGGGTTTCGCTTTAGATAGGAATTGAAGTATAAAATAACTGTTGAATTTTGATGTCAACTCAAATCGATAAATAAACATTCATAAATGAGAATTATTTGGATTGATTCCTTAATGCTCAAACATTATTTAAATAATTTTAAATTATTTCTTAATATAAACTGTCTGTTCTATTATAGCGAACATCACACTCATTTGGACACGTTGCTTTTTAGATTTTCTTAAACTAAGCGCAATAATCATGTAATGAAATGAAAATAAATTGTGAGGGCATGGAATGTAGAATTTTATGTGTTGGAAATATAAAGAGATATTTGGCAAGTTAATAAATCAGTCAAAACGACAATTGGAAGGCCAATTCGGGCTAGTATTAGGACACTAATAATTTTTTATTACGCATGCATCATAATCAACGATTATCGCACGCTGCAGCGTACTTAAAATGATGTTTATGATGCGCCTGCTTTTTTAAAGGTTGCTATAGAAACATTTGATCATGTCAAATGTGACAGATTAATATATTCGTCAATATATCCCTTAAGATTAATATTTAAAACATTTTTGAGATTATGATGCATTCGTAATAAAAAATAGCGTATGATATACGTGTATAAGAGGCCTTTAAAGCCGCGTGCTTTAAAGGCCTTATTATACACTTATATCATAATATACTATTATACGTCAAATACGGCTGATATAGTTCGTTCTTTTCAATAGATAATTTAAACTTGCACATAGAAATGGGCTAGTATCACTCTTGCAGGTAGTTTTTACTTACTCATTTGGAGGCCTTTGCCCAAGAATAGTGCGAACGACTGTGGATTGTGTGTATTTCAGTTTTATCTAATTGTTTAGTTGTATACATTTACATCAGCCCGGTTTCAATAAAACCAAAAGAAACAATTAACTAAATATATATCTTAGATAGAAAATGACTCGGAAAATGAGAAAATACAAATTAAATAGTAGATATTTATGAATAACGAATACCAAATAATAAATGGGAAACTTACTTAGTCGCGCGGCTGAGGGCTGACCCTGCCGTTCGGGACGGGCACACGTCTCGACGCGCGAAAACGACGGCGTTACAAAGCGGTGATACCGCTTACAATTTCCGCACGTAACCGTACCGCGATATTGTACCATAGCGGAATGGACAATGCCATAATTGCAGTAGTGTTTCTTACCTAAATACACGTAATCGTATTAAATAAATTCGCAGTCAGTAAATTTAGGCAATATTAAAATAAGGTAAACGCATGCTTTTTCAGCAAGGATTATTTTATAGAACGTATGCTTACACTATATAGACAAAAGTATCCAGAAAGTTAGGGAAAGTAGAAAAAAAGTAATATCTGTTAAATTCAGCGAATGAAAAACAATAGCGAGGTTGAACGTGAGAGTTCTGCAAATGTCTGGCTTGCTCAACCAAATATTGCGGAAGTTCGCAAGCAATAACAAAATTAAGCGTTACGTTGTCAATAGAGGGTAGTAAGCTTTCTAAACAGACAACCTCATAAGCAAAGAAATTTTGTTATTTCCCCCTAACCACTATTATATTTATCTCCCTTTCTAAACTTTTAGTTTTTCGGTTGGAACGTTCTCGATTTCGATCTTTTGTTCGTTAGTTTTCATTTTCATGTTTTACATCTGTAAAAAAATTTTTTTTGGTTTAGTGATGTGAAAATACACGTGAATAAAGCATGTTGACGCGATTTATTAATTATTTTTACCCTAAATTCGACAATATATTCAAGTCAAATTCTCGATCAGCATTGGCGCGAGACGAAATGTTGAGAGATTTGATTGAAATGAAAAACCAGAGACAAGAAGGACAAACTCCGTTAGTGATTAAAATGAATATTATGAAGTGATCACTAACCAGAAATCTTGAACGGCGTAAGACTTATAGTCTGAGAGGCGACCGTCATAATAGTGTGGTGTCTGAACTGTCAGGATTTTGCATGATAAAAAATATTGTTTAGTTTAGCCGAATAAGAAACCTTTGGTCGGCCGAGGCTGGCCTTGGCCAGTAATTAATTATACAGGGTCTTTCAAAAAGTTCGCACAGAAAATTCTATGCTTGACAAAAGGTGATGCTTAGAAAAAAACGAATTTTGACGATGCTAATTTAAGGATAAGTTATACAGGGTACTTAAAAAATTAAGGTTAAAAAACAAAATTTTAGTTTTTTTAACCTTAATTTTTGTATTTTTTAAGTACCCTGTATAACTTATCCTTAAATTAGCATCGTCAAAATTAGTTTTTTTCTAAGCATCAACTTTTGTCAAGAATAGAATTTTCTGTGAAATCAATAATAAAAAAGTTCCCCATATGATGCGAACTTTTTGAAAGACTCTGTATAATTAATTACTGGCCAAGGCCAACCTCGGCCGACCAACGGTTTCTTATTCGGCCCAACTAAACATAATTTTTTATTATGCAAAATCCTAACAGTGCAGACACCACACTATTATGACGGTCGCCTCTCGGACTATTAGGTACATCGTCGAAAGATCTGGGAAAAATAAGGAAGAAATTGAATTAATATTAAATGGTGAGTACGTACGTAAATAAAAGACTCCAAAAGGACCGGTCCACAGTACAAATGGAGAAGTCTCTTATATGAGAATTGCAAACAACGTCGCTAATGGCAGTATATTCTTTAGAGAAATACAAGTCTAGGCTAAAGGCCGGTGATCAGAGTTTGGCAAGAAAATAATGAAATGACGTTCCCTGCAGTTACATTATGTAATTATAAAAAGAGTGTTAAAACGAGTGTATCGGAGTATAAACAAACAAATATAGAGAAAAATGAGAGAAGAGAGATTTAAATCAGTTCTTTCAAACTATGAAAGTATAGGATATAAACAAATACATATTTTTACATGATAACTGAACATTCATAATTGATTAGACTTTAATAGGAAAAAATAAACACATTGAATGTTATAAAATAATAAGATATACAAGTGTTGTTAAATACAATAAAACTAATTAAAAGTTTAGTATATAAAACAAAGCTGCTTAAGGACTTTACGTATAGTTCGTTCTATAAAATTGTTCATAACTGTACTAAATAACAAGAAATATATAGATAATATTTTATTTCTTAATAAGGCGCATTATTAGACACAACTACTGGAAATTTGAAACGCACCAAAGTACTGCTATTATTAAAGATAATTTTATTACCATATTTTTTTTTCATTGTAATTAATAATAGTAAGGGATTCAAAATGCATTAGATGCATAATTATATGCAATTCCTATTTATGCAAAAAACGATGGATGCCTATGCATTGACAGACTTGATAGTTATTATAGAATAGAAAATTATGCTATATCATTTTGTATTATATTATTATATACGTTATATTGGTTATGTTACTTATTATTAATTGTATTAGATGTAAAATAAATTTTAGACAAACGGAGCTCCACTTCTCATATTTCCATATCTTTTATTCTATGATCTTACTATGAGTTCTTTCTTAATCTCTTTACTAACAAACACTTCCTTCTTTTCCATACCTTATAGTATAAGTATTGTATAGACATAAGAACAGGTTTGACATGTTAAAAGTTACTGGTCGTTGAGAGCCTGTGAAATTCGGAGAGTATGTCATTTCTATCCTAAGTACGAATCATATGCTGATTTTTAGCATTGAATAATTCGGCTGTTATGATTTAAAACATTTTTGTTGCTTACAAGGAAAAGGTACTCATGATTCATATCGCTAGGATCAACCCTTTTGAAGAATCATCGATGTAACTTACAACACGCTATTAAAATATGTTACACTAATTTTAGGACACATTAGTTACCTGCACGGTCCAAGCTAAGCCGGTCGGGTTGTAAAGGCGTCGTGTTTAAAGTTTAGTAGAGTAGTAGTAGTTTTCTGCCAATTTTTGGGCCTAAGCGAAAGAGAATACCGCAGCGTCAACATGACGGATCTACAACTTATTCTGACTAAATGATGTAAACGGAAAGGTTCGGAGCGATATTAGTGAACCAATTGTCTCGACATACATTACCTCGGGTGAGAACACTCACAGTGTTGTGCAGCCCATATATCATTTGTTTGTGGATGTATTATCATTTGATTACTTGATATTGTTATCTTATAAGATCATTTTTGTTTTTGTACAAAAAGTGAACCAATTATTAAATGCATGATTTTCAGGATTGTTATAATGCATAGATATTTAATATTCCAATATTTGTATCCATATGCATTGTAGCTATATAAAAAAATTCCCTATTTTAGAACTTTACCAAACACAAGCACCATAGGGGAACAGCTGCCTATTAACAAGTTGTCAGATTTATTAAGGCATCCAATAGCGGAAGCTGGGTTTACGGAAGCCCTTACTTTTACATTGGTAAATATAATACTTATATTAATGTACTCACAATTAAAACATTACTCCTGTCAATATTATTAATTAGTGCTGAAACGGTCTGTAAATAAAATAACTATCTTGAAAATTTAGCACCGATGAATCTCTTTAGAAAATTCAACGATTTTATACTTTCCTGTAGTTGTTATAGATAAATCTTGAAGTCTATAGGGTCGGTATCTTTTAAACCTAAAATGTGTTTGCTTGTTTTTTGAATCGTTGAACGTTAAGACGTTTTAAACACACCAGTATAATATAGAATATGAGCATGTCAGACATTTTCTAGGTTTAAAGTTATATGTTTTTGTCATATTTTGAAAATAAATGTTTGATAATTTTATTTATAATTATTTATTTATCACTTTAGTGTTCTCGCGATGATATATCGACGAAATTGGGCATAGATTCTATAGAGAAAGTTTCCGCCGTTCATATTTCAAACCCAAAAACGCTGGAATTTCAAGTGTGCAGGACCACATTAATTCCTGGTATCCTGAAAACTATCGCAGCCAATAAAAAAATGCCTTTTCCCGTCAAGATTTTTGAGATTTCTGATGTGGTTTTGAAAGATCCAGATTCAGGTAAGAATAAAAATAAATCCTTCCTCATTACATTACATTTATCCGAACTTAGGATCTATTTCGACGGTACAATTTCGCTTATTCGAATCGCCTCTGGATTTTTCTGACCGATGACGATCGATTGCTTACGCCTTTAGGTCTTTTAAGTAGTTTATATCCTAATAATCAGGAGGGGTACATTTGTTAGACACTTTTAGTTTCAAATTTGAAACTTGGGATATGGGTTAAAATCTTTTTATGTGATTTTTAATACATAAAAATGTAACGCTCCCTTCTCAGTGTTTGTGATGTGACGCTTCTTTTGAGCGAGGTTGTGACTAAATGAACTCGCTACAAATAAAATATTCATATTTCTTTAAAAATATGTATTCATAAAATTTTAGTAAAAAAATAAAATGTCATTATGTAGGATAATGGAATTGAAATATATATTTTTTTATCTTCATTATAGCATAATTGCATATTTTATCGGTCACTCCATCAGGTTGTTTATGGGTTTGGGTTAGTTGTTATTTTTTTCTTTTTTTTGTATCACAGATATTCTAGCCATAAGTGGGCTAAGGTATGCGATATCATTCTTAGGGTTCATTTGCTAAACCTTACGTGTGCCAGTAAAAATTATAATAAAAACTCCAGCTTGTCTTCTTCCATGTTGTACATTTCCACTTTTTGAGATCTTTGTAGGTACATCATAAAAAATATGTGCGTAATATGTATGTACAGGGTCATGGTGCACAATGTACCCCTCGTTATCTTTTATGTTTTTTGCACTAGGAAAAAGTGTTAAAAACAAAATTTGTAGGGATTTATGTAAACTATGTGCTGCTTTGATATTAGCGCACCTAAAGATACTTGCATTATTAGCCAACATGCTACACTTATTAAGGAATTTGTGTGTACTTTTTGTTGGTATACTATTCTTTCGAATTTGAATGTTCATAAACGTGTTCTATGATATTTTATATAAAGATTTTGATATTTTAATCCCAATCAAGAAGGTCGCTAGTGGAAAATTTCCGCAGTGGTTCTCTGCTGGCCTGATTATTCAGATAAAGGCAGTGCATAAAATGTATAAAGCTAGCGGATCTAACCCTGATTTTGACCTATTTTCTGACTTGCGAAGACAATTGAATGTACTTTCTCGGGAATATTACGGGCGTTAGATTCAAAACATATTGTCTAACCTACAGCAGGACCCAAAACAATTATGGAATTACGTTAATCTGAGCCGAAAATCAAATTATTTACCTGATCTGGTATTTTTGGACGATGATAGAGCCGACGTGGGTCCCGCGGCGGTCTTTTTGTGACTTAATTTGGTTCTGTGTACGCATCTGATTGTCTTGAGTACAACGTGATTAAACATTAGCAATTTCTCAATCTCAAGCTGCGACATTTATACTGGACTTAATAATTACAAATTTTATACCTAAGATTTTCGAAAACCTTGTAATCAAATATTTGAGTGTGGTGTTTTCTCCCTTAATAATTAGTGAACAGTTTAATTTTTTCATGAGCATGAGCACTGAACTGAAGCTTTTATCTCATTGTCATTACATTTCTGTAGCCCTGGAGAGGGTAACTGAAGTTCACTCAGTGTGTATAGATTTCTCCAAGGCCTTTGACAGCGTTTTTCACGGGGTGTTGTTGAACAAGCTAATTCTTTCGGGTTGTCCGGTCCATTGCTTAGTTGGATTAAGAGTTACTTACCTTAATGTACGAACTTAGGGCTCATGGGCGCCGGCTGTCACTAACGCTTAACATAAAAGTACATTTCAAATTCAGTGAAACATGCATAGGCACCTAACAATTACACTGACTATTTTTTTACAATGCCATAACAACAATTGAGAGAATTTTCATTACCCTCCTGGGGGTTGAAGATCAACCATGTCTGAGGAAAGACTCTCTGGTCTCTGTAGACTAAGCGTTCACAGAGAATTTGTGGATAATAATAAAGACAAGAGTTATTGATAAAGCAATAAATCGGTTTTCACAAAAGAGAAGAAATCTGCTATTACTTTTCTCTGATTAAAAAAATATAGGTATATACAGGATTATTCATTATATTTTGACACCCACCTGCAGCCGTAAGTAAAGGTAATATAAAAAAAAACTTGAATTCAAAAGTTGTATGGTTTTTTAATATATTATCTTTTAGAAATGTCAAAAGAAAAAAATTGCCTGTCAAATGTCAAAAAACCGCATAACCTTATCTTTTTAAATGGAACACCCTGTAAATTATTACCTATTTGGATTGTGCGAAAAAGTGTAGACATATTTCATGAATTATGTCCTATACCTTATCTCTAACGGTTTTTGAAATATTGACAGTTGAAAATCGACCATTTATCAAGTTTGACAGCTTGTAAAATCTAAACGGCTAAAGATAGAACAAAACGGTTTGCACTTTCCTATATTGGTTTTCCATAAGCTATCGTATGACACGAACTTTATATTTAATCAGAGGTTAAATTTATCCGGGATTTTTTAACCTCTGGTTAAATCTAGAGTTAGTGTCATACGGTAGCTTATGAAAAACCAATATAAGAAAGTGCAAACCGTTTTGTTCTATTTTTAGCCGTTTAGGCCGAGTATAACAAACCAACGAGTAGCGACATAAAGCGTCGGCACCTTTGATGTTCAAGGGACCGATTCCGGCAGAGCCGATGACAGTTGGACACCATATTTGTAAACTGCTCAAACTCTCAAACCATGAAGTGGCTCGAAAGGAAGCGACTCTGTGACTACACTATAAAAAACTTGAAGTGGAAAATTGCTCGTTTCATATTTGAATCTGACTTAGTAAAATTTAAAGCTTTTCTATAATTAGTGGTTTTCCTACTTGTTGTCACCCTTGTCGATAATAATTTCTGAAAGCTTTCATCATAAAAATATATATTACTTATATTTTTTTACGATTTGTTGATAAAGGAATCTCAATATTTTCTTGGAATTTTAATTAAATAATTACTTTCCTTTAGTGAGGGTGCGTTGGGAGAAAAATAAGCCCACGTATTTCATGATTTCATTTATCATGTAAATAAGTTGCTGTGTCAATTTTTAACCTAAATAAAGCACTTTGAGCTTACACGCGCCTGGTTTGGAAGTTATTGAAGAGGTGTAGCAGAGGTTTTTGATAGGTAGTAGAGAAAGATATTTGTACGAAGTTTTCAGCGGTTCTCAAATAGACATTTCTTATTATACTAGTTTCAGCAACTTCTTGTTATTATTAATACTACTCCATTTCTTTAAATTTCGATGTTATATTTACAAAAGTATTGGGTAAATGTTTTGAACCTTTGAGACGTGGAGGAAAATTAAAACTTGAAACAGCACAAACAAAAAGTCTTTATTAATTAACTGTTATCAGTACGCTGAGGAGTCGTAAGTCAGGAGTACTTACTTACCCCAGTTATCTTAAGGGATTTTAATCCTTACACCGACTCTTATGAAAACAATGTTGTTAAATTATTAATTTGAATAAAAGACAACAATTTTCACTAGTCTAACAATGTTTATTAATCAAAGGTTAATGAAAGTAAATTTGCGGCGTAGATTTCGGCAGAAATGGAACTAAAAATGTTATGTATAAATAAACAAATTTAGACATACGGGTACATACCAAAAATAAAAAATTACCATATAAAGGCAATACTAAGCCATCCCAGGGAGGGATGACTGACTATGTCCTCTATAAGGAATGGCTCGAAAAAAAAAACTATTACTGACTGATGGTCTAACATTAGCAGCCTCCCTTGTTTAAAAGAAAGATATCACCAACTCTTCATTCCTGCCGACCTTGTTCGATCCTTCTCCCTCTTGGTACTCTATTTACACTGTTAACAGATATACTCTGTAAAAATCCTGGCAGAAGCATTTAAAGGGATAAAATTTGAACAGTCTTTCCAAGGATATGAACTTCGGTTAACTTAACAGAATCTAGGACTCAATACTGACCACGTAATGCCAATGCTTTTAATTATTTATAGTTAAAGGTCGCTGTGCATTACATTTATTATTATATAATTATATTACATATACTAATAAGAGATAACGTATATAATAATGCTTATAATAAATTAGTGGTCGCTATCATATAAACAATACTAGTTTTAAACCTTACAGTAACAATTTACCGTTACATAACCCTATTAATAAACCATACAAAAATAAATATGAGAACAATATTACTCAAAGCTATGAGCACAAATTATCAATCATATATCTAGATCAAATAGCTTAAAAAAATTGCTAATACCCTTTTGCTTAAAGAGAACACAGACAGCTCTAAACGCTTACTATTTACATACATACATACATAACTTTCCATAAATCAGAGTGAATTATTATGAAATGAAAAATGCAATAATTTTTATCAACAAACATATGATATTTTTATCAACTATATTCATGAGATAATTAGAATTTTTTTCGCCTGTACATATGTTCCCAAACTGCAAGTTGAAAATACTTTCTGGTGGTGATGATAAACCACCAAAAGTACCTTTGGTTGCATCAAAAGCTTTAAAATGCGACAGAAGTTTGCCTACACCAATGCTAGTACATTCTCTGCTAAAAGCATAGCACATGTCACATGAATGTACTTCCAGACACATTTTCATCAAATATCCACAGACATAATAGGAAGCATTCTGTGGTGGAATGGTTTCTTTACGGTAATTGCAATCAGGCAAGCAAATTGCTGCAATTGATGTTTCCGACTCCTTATTAATAATTTCTACCATGTCCATGGATTTTAAACTAATGAGACTATCATCTAAATTCTCCCTACAATCCATGTGATTAGTGGAAATAATTCTGCACAAATAATTTTCTAAAGGCACTTTGAAACTGTATTGATGTGGGATTTATGCAATTGCCTCCCTGCTGCGTTACAGGATTTTCTAAACAATCTGGTTTTAAGATATTTATACCCACAGTTTAAAAGTGCTTGCCATAAACTGAGAAGACTTCTTATTGTAATAGACCAACCTTTAATAACCCTGACCATTTTTGTTTATTACCTTTAAATTTGGCAAAAAATTCAAAGCTTCATTTAAAAATTCTAACTGTGAATCAGATCTGTCAAATACATTCTTAAATTTATAAGAATTATTTAATGATAAGGAGTTCAAGATATAAAAAAAATTATTAAATTTTTCTACAATTTCAATTGTTGCAAAAGCTTCATTTGGAAGGGCACCCAAACTGGCAATTGAGTGGCTCAAAAGTTGAGCGGCATAACTCACCCTCATTTTTTCAAAAGTTATGGGATTAAGGTCAGAATTAGTAAGTTTGGATGCACACCTGCAGAGCTGCTATTTATCACATTATTTAATAACTGACCAAGGCGTTTTTCTACCTTGAAAGTAAAAGGTGTGCTGCCTTAAGTTAGTGCGGGTGGCCTTAATTAAATGACATGGGTCAAAAATATAGAACATATTCTCACCTCCTACCTGAAACTCTGTATTTTCAGGTCTAATTCCTAGACATTTAGTCAAATCAATAAAATTCGAGCTCATGTCACTTAATATGCCTTCTGCTTTTAAATATATATCCTTTAAATTTAAAATACAATCTTATAAAATAGTACGAAGTATATCACCATATGGTTGAGTACCTACAATCGATACAAAGGATGCAGTGTTTATCCTTATCAAACATTGTCTTCATTTTTATTTGAAGGGCCTTAGATACTGATTTATTGTGTAGTCCTGGTTGATATTGCAGCTTTTCAGCATATATAGTTGGTGAAAGATGAGGAGGTAGAACACGATTATCTATTCTTAAGTTTATTGGTTTTTGTTTCTTCATCTTTTGAAATACTAGGACCTGAAAGTGATAATGAGAATGAAGGTATTGTTGATACAGTATTAACAAGAAGCATAAGGTTATTTAATTGCAGTCAAACAATATCATGTTAGACCCAATAAAGTGTCTGACAAATTTCAATTAGCACAACTCAGATAAAAACTGGAACTATTTATGTGACCAGTAGGTACTTTCTGTTGGGTACATACTCATAAAACCAGGTAGTGTTTCTAGTTCATATTGTTTATTCAATTAATGTGATTATAGGATGAGGTGAAATATCTGAATTTTGACTACCTATCAGGGTAATTACTGTTTTGTAACTAATAAATCCAACCAATAAAATTATTCTTTTCATGGAATTCAAAATGCTGTTGCTAAATTCAGTCATAATGATTAAACAAACAAAATAGCTGTAGCAGTTTGTGCCATTAGAAGCAATACTAATACTGTAATTTTTTTATAATCAATGAATAATTGCTATAAAGATTTACCTAGAAGGTTCTTGATTTTCTTTGGTGGTTCCTGAGATGAATCTTGACTTGTCTCAAATGCCCGTAGTTGATATTGACCAAATATTGTAGGAATTGCATCAGGTACCAAGTGCTTTCTTTCCTGCAGAGGTTATCTTAGAAAAATACTTTTTCTCAAAGTGAACTTCGCATAGTCTATATGCCATCATCTGTTTAACTGGTTTACGCAGTATATCACTTCTGATAGAAGCTTCTGCCCAGACTTTGGCACTGAAAAAAAAATCTCATTAGATTTATGATAACTGTAATTTATAAAACTGAAAAAAAAATTTAATACAAGCTTGGTATTTCTGCAGTCTTTGATTAAAATACAGGGGGGGCAGAGATTTTAAGCCTATCATTATAATCAGAAAATGAAGCATTTATAACACATCGAGGCACATATTGCAGTTTTGGAATGCCAGCTAACTTCTGCAGGTGGCGTGTTTTACAATTTGAAATCAAAATGTAAGTTAATTTAAATTAGACATCTACACATTTGGCAAAACTAGAGTACCTAGAGCAGAATCTCCAGATATCAAGTGTGATGTAATTATGTTTAACGAGTTTATCGATATAAACTCGTCTATAAATATCAAATTACCTATTCTTCTCTGATACATAATTTACAAAATCCTTGAAAGAATGCAATACTTTTATCTGTGAGTGAAGGCATACTGGAATATATTTTTATTTCCAGCACCCAATATATTTTTTAGCTGAAATATATTATATTTCATATCGAATTCCAATGTCTTAGTTTTACAATAAAGACCTAGAGTTCAAAATGTTGCATTAGCTTTTCCTTGTATCCAAGTAACAAAATAGTCAGTTCTTATTGAAACACCCTTTATATATGTATGTTATACTTGTGCACAACAAATGTTATGTTTAATAAAATAAAACAAAAAAAAACCGAAACAAATAACAAAAATCTTAAAAGGAAATATATCTCTAAAGAGGTTGGGTTATCACATAAAAGAACTAAATAATGCTGATTTACTTAGAAACAGAATCAAATATCAATTCTGCTAATTTCTTTTTTGACGATAACCTGAATTTTTATTTACGAAGATACTAATATATATATTTTTTTATTATTGGGTAAGGTAATTTTTTTTGGCAGCAAATAACTGTTCCCAACTTTATGCCTAAATATACATAATTCCCAAATAGCTCATTTTGGAGGGGAACATCCTACAACGATATTTTTCTGCCTATTATCAAAAAATCCTTAATCCTTTGTTTGTAGTAAACTCCTTTTCAGGTATGGATTATTTGTACCAACTTGAATTTTTCTAATTTCAGGCTATTATCCATTAGATAGTTAGGTAATGACAGGTAAAGATAACGTAGCAGCATTGGCTTTTATACAATGGTAGCAGACATGGATAAACAGAAGCATAATTACTCCCAAATATTTAGTATTAACTGAATTTGTTGTTCGGAAGATTTACTGGAAATTAGGGTATGATTCAAACTAGGATATTACATCTGTGATTCAAACGGACTATAGACACGTTATGCTACTTATTTAACCAAGAAACTCATTACATTAAACAAACCGAACCGCCCTTCTATTTTTCCTTTTCCGCGGAATCGAAATATCGGGTCTACTAAACATAAAACCCAGGCCTTACAACAAATAACCTACAAACTAATACAGGCCGGAATAATTTCGTTCGTTTACAATAGAATTATTTTGCTGGAAATTGCCCATAGATCCTTCATGTGAGAACAGCATACCAAATTTTATAGGAACATACTCTAATTAATAGAGACTATTTTTTAAACACTTATATCGGTGCATTATTATTCTACTTTTGAAAATTTTTGCTCAATGTAGAATGTGAAGATATATGTTGTTGGATAAAAAAGAAACTTGAAACTGAGAACAGTCTAGCAATACACACTACATGTACCGCACGTCTTTTGGAATTCAATTTCTCACTTATAAATTGCACTTTTTCACCATTAATGCTCCTGTATCAATATTTATCTATTCTTCAAGAGCAATTATTTAACAACTAATTTACATTTCAATTTTAAAAAAAAACAACCATAATATTGTGGGTTAGTAGTTATGTACTTACCGGTCATAATGTTTAGAGCAAATTTGAAGAAAGATTTTCCATCTCCAGACCTAGTTGAACAGGCACGATATGCACAAGAAATACCCGGCATGATTATACACTTATTCAGTTTTAAAATTTGGAAATTACGACACAATTAATAACTAAAACTCACTTATCGGAATTTGTAAACATTGTAAATTGTAACTGACGCGCTACAACAAAACAAAAGTCAGTTTGACGGATGGACACACTATTTCGAGCATGCGCAGAAAAATTTGGTCCCCCAGCTGTCGCTACTCGTTGGTTTGTTATACTCGGGTTTAGGTTTTACAAGCTGTCAAACTTGGTAAATGGTCGATTTTCAACTGTCAATATTTCAAAGACCGTTAGAGAGATAGGTATAGGACATTATTCATGAAATATGTCTAGACTTTTTCGCACAATCCAAATATGCAATAATATACAGGATGTTCCATTTTAAAAAATTAAAGTTATGCGGTTTTTTGACATTTGACAGACAATTTTTTTCTTTTGACATTTCTAAAAGATAATATATAAAAAACCACACAACTTTTGAATTTAAGTTTTTTTTGTATTACCTGTAATTACGACTGCAGGTGGGTGTCAAAATATGATGAATAACCCTGTACATTCATAGTACATAGTATATTTTTTAGGGTAGATATATTTTCAATACAAAATTTAATTCAAAGTTGCGCGCTACAGTTAAGTTTAATTTAAAGTCTAGCAAACGGAAACCATATATACGTATTTTTGACAATAAGAATATATGTTTTCATCTATCTTTACTTTGCCCCAGAGGCCGATCTATGAGGGTGGGCTACAGGGGCTATGGCCCCCCCTCCCCCCCATAGGCTCTCAAAAATGTCTTCAATATTTATAGACAAATAATATAATTTTTAAATTCAATCAATCCTAACCTAAGAAAAAGAAGAAGAGAGTTTTATCGATTGCAGATTCGATTGGTATATTAAATCATCAAGAGCGAGGTCCGCAAGTTCCAGTTTAATTTTGTTGCCTATTGCCCAGCTCTACTTTTTTTACGGTTAATTGTTTAATAATGCTTGGTGAAATCCGCTTCGTCCGCTCGTGGAAGGCGTGTTTTTTAACGATTTTAACGACTTTTGGGTAACAATTGAGCGTAGCACCCTCAAAATTTTCCGCCTACGGCGGATTAGCCTCAGTCGACGCCTGCAGCGAACTTTTCCCTCTCAACGACTTGAACCACCCCCCCTCCCTTCACTTTGACCTTCCTGCGCCCATGTTGCCTCCCCCCCTGAAATTTCTTCTGCCGGCGCCCATGTTAGGGCTTCTCATTAAAGGTGAGACTGTTCCCTCAGTTGAGTTCATCAAGGAGTTCCAAGTCATTTTGAATAGAAAGCTGTCTTAGGTTGAACATAATATTTCCAACATTATAAATAAATGTCTAAGATTTATAAAAAGGCTCTCGGAAAACATCTCTACAGTTCAATCTCTTAATGTTTTATAGGATTGGTGAGAAGTCACTTAGACATTTATTATGTATGGAATTCCCATTATGCTAACCATATTAACAGAATCGAGCGTGTTCAGAGAAAATTTCTTAATTTTATAACTTATGAATCCTTTAACAACATGATTTCCACTACGAGGTATTTTGTTATGAGCAAACCTTTCATCACTCATTAAACGTACAGCAAACCATGATCTCTTTAAATGGTTGAATTGCTTAGCTGATTGTCCCATATTTGTTGGCTTACATGTTGCGCTTAGTAGTACTCGCAATCATAATACATTTGATGTACCCTTCCACCGTACAAATTATGGTGCTCAAGCGTCTATTTTCCGATTTATAAGCCTATAGCCATAGCTAATGATGCTGTGAATCTCGACTTCTTCTGTACCCAGACACAATTGAAACAAATACACAGTGTGTAAGATGAGGTTATGGGTCCATGACAACTTGCATAGCTGTTATTCTTGTTTTAATTTTCTAAGTTTGTTTTAGTATTTAGTTTTAAGTTTTAATTTTTTTTTCTATTTTTATTTTAGTACTTATTAAGTTTATTGTACTAGTTTTTTCATTACGCAAATGGCATTGTCCGTCAATAAGTTAATAAAGAAAATAACATATCTTTATATATACAGGGTGTTGCAGAAACAAATAACAAGTCAGTCATATATTTCAAATGAAACACCCTGCATTAATGAATTTTTAGATTCTGCCTTCACTGAACATAGATTATATAATGTAATACCATGTCTAAATAATGTCTAAATTAAATTATTTTCGACTTATTAACGATTGCATATTCAATAATATATTAGGCAATGCATATAATTTTGCTACGTATGTATACTAATGAATTTTGAAACGTTAATAAGTCGAAAACGATTCAGTTTAGACACATGGTATTACATATAAATTATGTCAGAATTGATGGCACATTCTAAAAATTTAGTTCTATAAGAGTTCCATTAAAAATATATGATTTTGACCTGTTACTCGTTTTGCAAGGCCCTGTATATACGAAGATCCAACTTTTGTCTTTAACATTTTTTCTAGTGCGTAAAACAAAAAATTAAAGGGGGTAACATTATACGTTAACGTGATAGTCACAATGTACTCCATACGTCCCGTATTTCCCGATTTATAAGCCTGCATATTTACAAAAATATCAGTTTGGAATCATTAAATCAATCAATAAAGCTTTATTATCAGAAGATAACATTTCTTACTGACAAAGCAGAGCATATATGTACCTAAATACACTTAAATATAACAAAATACAATTACAATAAATTTACATATACATAAAAATTAGGGAACAAGATATAAAATATAAGGAAACTCACAATCACATAGGCAAGCAGAGTGTGACAGCATAATATAATCTAAATTGAATAAAATTAGTAAAACCATAAAGAATACAAAGCAAAATACACATTATATACATCCAAAACAAAACATCCATAAGCTACGCTAAATTATCCTTCATAAACTCGTCGTTTGAATAATAGGCCTTCTCGATCAACAGCATTTTAACATCGCTTCTATAGGTTTGTTCCAACCGACTTGAAAACCGTACGAGGGACCGTCATTTCTAGTTGTCAATTTCACTTTTGAAGGCGATAAATATCCTGTCATGTTGACAAACGAATTATACAACTGGAAATTACCGTCCCATGTACGGTTTTCATAGTCAGTTGGAACAGAGCTAAAATGTTATTTTATTTGAGAAATTTCGAAATCTCTGCCGAAGTTTATTAATTTCTTGCTGTTGTAAAACAGTGAATTTTGAATGAGACTAGAAGACGAAATGGCCAAGCTAATAGTGTGGATGCTTCTTGTACCATGACAAGAAGACCTGTCAATATCCGCTGCATGCTTCTTCAACATTAAACAGTATAAAAATACTGGGTAGGGTGAGAATCTTTTGGGCAAGGAACAGAAGCCCACAGGAATCTGGGTGCAGCCCGGCAAATGTATCTTAAGGCTTTCTAAATAGCGAGTTAAAAAGATATTGAGAAGAAGATCCCCAAAAGCATTCTTCTTGTTTTTACTAGCTTCTCCACAATTTTTGTAAGTGTCGGGAGTAGAGATATGGGTTTGTAACTTGAATGGTCTTCATGATCCCCACCCTTAAAAAGAGGTAAAACCTGAGCTCTTTTAAGGCAAGATGAAAATGTTCCTTTACAAAACGAGTCATTTACACCTATGTTGGGGTTTTAGTGCAAAATGCACTAAAACAGAGTTTTACCGACAATACCGAGACAGAATTTTTGCCCAGATTTTTGCACTCAAAGTGCAAACATTCTGTTTCGGTATTGTGGTTGAAACTGAACTAAACTCTGTTTTAGAGTCACTTACAGATGCTGCAAAAGCTGCAACAGCCTCATCCGAAAGAGCAAGGAAATTTGTATTTCCCCAAAAATCTCTTTTAGTTCAAAAATGTCAGTCGGAGTCAAATAAAACTAGTAATTAAAAATACAGAAAGTAATACTTTACTTACCTGGTTACATGTCGCTGATATATATTGCGGTTTTGTAAGCAGATAAAATCACTTTTATCTGCTTACTTATAAATTGTTATCATATACGATTTTTCCTTACAAGTGAAAATTTTCCAGATTTTAAGAATTAATAAAAAAGGTGAGAATATCGAAAGTTTTGAAATAAAAAAGAGCGAAGCAGTTTAACTAGTTAATTTGTGGTTATATTGATAAAATTATTCGAATGTGGATCATAAACAAACGCAAAAATTAGAAATGTTCTTCATCTTCATCATCATCATACTTCATTACATTTGGGCAAGAGCCACCTTTTCATTCAGTTTCACATGATTTCAAATATATTTAGATTCTGTCCATGTCTTAGATTGATATCTTAAACGTAAAAATATTAGTATGGATTTGTAGTGGTTTTATTATTGAAAGAATTCGGTAAAATCCTTCTGAAA
>MU184305.1:173144-231781 GCA_016904865.1 Pissodes strobi | reverse complement strand
TATATATATATACCGGGTGTCAACGGGATTACTTTCCGACTGTCGTTACCTTATTTCTTAAACTTTCGGGATGAAACTCGGCAGAGTTATTGTACTATCAAAATGTAATTTTTGTACATATTTGTCAATTGTTAAAGACTTCCGGTTTCGCCGGAAGTGACCTCGACATTGGATTTTTAAATGGAATACTCTGTATATTTTTAATTTTTCAGAATCTACAGGTCATTCTGCATAGGACTGTATAATTTTTATAACATTTTTCGGTAATTTGGTATTTTTAGAGCTAATTTTAATTTTTGATCTTGCGTGCCATGACCGACTTAAAATCATTTCTCAGGTCATAAACAATTGCAGAAAAATACATAGACGATGTTTTACTTATTTATTTGTTTTATTTAAGACATTAAACTTGACCAATTCGATTTTTTAAATATTACTCGAAAACTTTAAATGGAACTACCACACTTTCATCACATCATTAGATGCATTTTATTGATTGTTAATTTGTCTAACTTTGTTTTACTTACAAATTTCAACAACTGTACATACCATCCGTTAACCGAAGTGATCACTACGTGTTGGTGTATTATATAGGGTATTATTATATAGGTATAGATACAGTAGAATGGGGCAAAAGGACGCGCGTAACTTATAATATAAGTACATAAGCCAGAAATAATAAATAGTGAGCCGACTCAAAATATGATATTTGCCCCACTAGTGGGGTAAAAGTCTCAAACGTGTGGGGCAAAAGTCCCACACAGATAAACATGAGGTAAACATTATAATAGTAACAAAGACAAAAACTAAAACAAAAAACAACGAAAACAAAAATTCAAATAATATCATGAAAAAAGTAAAAAAAACATGGGAAAATAGATTATTCACAACAGTCGCAAATAAATTTTCCAATATTTTCATAAGCGCATAAGGAGGAGTGCTCCTGCCACCTTTGAACAATGTTTGAACATTTTCGCATTGAACCCAATCTTCTATTGGCGGATTGCTATATTTCTCCGAGCAACCAGGACATGCAAGTTCATCCGAACACAAGATGTACGTGGCAAAAGTCCGCGCGGATTTTTGCCCCGTGAAGAAATGGGATTTTTGCCCCACAAGCTAAAAATATTTTCAAATTTACCACCATTTTTTACCAAATGAGATTCGTGCAAATTCACTGTGTGTTACATACACTCACATGCCATAGATCATTCCACTAATTGGTTTTTAATATACAATAATAATCAACGATACAATAGCTTATAAACTAATTTGCTAAAATTACATGCAAAGCGTATAAAAGTATAAATTACCTAAAGCTGTGGATTCCATTAAGAAGAGAGCTGTGCGCCCCACCGGTGACCCGGAGTTGATACGGGAGTTGAATAGTCTGGAACACCGCGGACATGTGGCCGAGATATCCCTTTTTTACAGATATTTTCATGGCAGATGTTCTCAGGGTTTGTCTCGCCTCATCCCGTCCCCAGCAACGCCTGTCAGACAGTAACGACAAACGGCAAGAGTGCATCCGTTCGTTGTAACTGCAGACACCTAGAACGTCGTTTTTCAAGGACTCTTTTGTCTGGCGCACTTCATCGCGGTGGAACTCACTCCCAGGACATATGTTTCCCCCAAATTACATCCTACAACTATTCAAGACCCGTGTCAATCAGCATCTTCGCACACACACGGCTCGTCGAGCGCCATAGGATTTCCCTTTAGTGTGTGTTTCATTGACATAAACAAAATAATATGGACTTGGTTACACCAAACATATCTACTACGACGATGACCTAAGAGCATTTCTCTCAAAAGATCTAATAAACAAAACAAAATTGGACATTTGCTTGCGAAAAAGAAGTTTTGGAGGTATTTCCTTTAATAATTTAACCAATTGTACAATTGTACAATACATTTTTATAACTGTAAGTAGGTAACTCGTTTTCGATTTAGATAGAAAACTGTAATTAAATTATTAAAGAAAAAAATGGAAATTGCAAGAAACTCTCTAATCGAAGTTAGAGGAATAAAAATAAAAAAGAAACAAAAAGCTGCATGCTACTTGGCTGGTAGAGGGAGGAAAAAATTGGCAAAGTTAATTTGGAACAAAAAGTTTCCTCCCTCATTTAGGTCTCGAAAACGTCTTTTTCTAAAAGGTTAATAGAAAAGGTTTTTTTTTTGTTCTATATTTTGAAATTATGGCACAATTTGAATATTTGATGTAAAATTTTACCTCGAAATCTCTCATAAAATTTTCAGAAGCCGCTAAAAAATTTCCAAAATTCTTCGATCTTATCCCATTTTTCCATCTTCAAATCATTTTAAATGAGATTCCAGGCAAATTAATCTACTTACTTACACCACAAAAATTATACGCATGCATATGCCAACAGTAAAACTTTACTTAGAAATCTACCTTAAAGTCTACTAGAAACTGCATCAAATCACCAAAAAATGATCAAATTATCTGATCCTAACCCATTTCTTCAGCTTCAAACTGTTTTCAAAAAGATTTCAGGAAAATAAATGTAAAATTTACTCATATTTCCCGATCTCGTACGGAAAATTGTTATTTTTATAGCAGAAATCACATGGTTTACGAAACTGAGATTGATTTTTTTTAAATAGTTATGCGTTAACTAACATTTACGCTTAAGGTAGGTTTTTCAAATTAAAAATTAAAAAACTGCAAATTCCGCATTTTCCATTGTCATTTTTTGGTATGATCTACTCATATCCCCCTTGCAAAGCAAGACAAAGACCAAGACTTGCATGGTCTTGGTCTTAGTCTTGCGAGGACGTAAAATAAAAAAAATAAACAAGAGAAAACAATAAAATAATATAATATTGTTTCGAACTTGATTGGGTAATGAATGAATGAAATTTTGAAATCATAAAAATCTTACAATCGAATATTTACCAATAACACACCAATTATCTACTAATTAAGAATCGAATTAACATTGTCAAATGTACCCTAGGAAAGAGTCTCTACCCAACCCGAATATATTTTTATGCTAATTTTATGATAGCTACGTCTAACATGATAATGATTTTACATAATTCAAAACAATACGTATATATTTATTTCGGGCACACTAATTTACAGAGCTAGTCTAAATTCCACGCAAAATAATAAATTTAATGTAATATCCAAACAATTTAAATTTAAAGAAGTAATAGGGGAGTAAAATATTATTACAAACAATCCCTTGATTTTATCATACAGTGCGAAATTTGAGTGTCTCCCAAGACTCTTGCAACTTGAAAATGTCTTGGTCTTGCGGAACATGGTATTGGTGTTGGCTTTGTTCTTGCATACACAGTCTTGGTCTTGGTCTTGCTAACCGAAAGACGGTCTCGGTCTTGGTCTTGCTCTCGCTTTTTTTTGCAAGACCGAGACCAGTCTTGCTCATCACTAAATAAAATATTAAGTGGTGTGGTATCAAAACTCGAAATGGCGAAAAGTTTAAACCGAACTAGCTCACTCAAGATATATAAAAGGCATCATCATATCGAAAATATCTTCTAATACGGTTTTTGGCGTAGATTCTCGTCAAGTAATCAGCTGTTTTTTTACTTAGTAATCGATGGTTTTAGATTTTCTCTGAAAATTCCATTTTCCCGACAATTTCGAATTGCAGTCTCAAATTTTTCGATCCTCGTGACTTTTTCCCCTAGGATGACCCAAATTCACCCATTGTCATATTCGGTAATGTATAAACCTGTTACTGGGTTCGCCGTCATCAAATGTCAGTTAATGGGTCTTGTGCATCGCAATTACCTGCTGAATTCAAGAATTATCACTATTTTCCGGAAAAATTATAAGTTTTCAAAATATGAACCTATGAAAATTTTTACTGTTTTATTTCAAGTTTGACCGCCCATAAAAGACGTGAAACATGTCGAGCGGTTATAGCCAGCTTTATAGAGGTGTTCCTTCTCTACTTAAAAGGGTTATCATATTTGGTAAATCTTTTAATCGCGATTAACTATTTGCAGCTTTTATTTCTTTTTCGATCTATGGCATAATATTGCATATCAATTCTGTAAAGTTTATTAGTTTTATTTGTTCACTCGTACAAATAAAGCTTCTCATAAGAAGCTTCAGGCTTTTCGCCAAATCCATTAATAATTTTGAAGTTCCTGATCTGGTTTCATGTTTGATTCTATTCATCTAATTTTATATATAGCAGTTTAATAATCATACGTTTGATAATGGTAAAAATATTCCTGATTATCACAGCGTTAGTTTCGTTAAATAAGATATATTACAAAATTAAATAAAAAATCCAGCTTGATGATAGGGATAGACAGGCCTAAAAGATTAACCCGATTTTCAAAATTTCAGTTCTGGATGACATTGAACCGTGGGTGGGTAGCCACAAATAAGTTAAAGTGGGGCTAATAAATGTGTATTAAAGAATTTCAAAAGAATATTATTGTGAAGCCAATAAATGGCAAATTTAATTGACTTCTGTTTTAAAATATTGGTTTTCGCACTGTCATGCCCCGTCGAGAATCTGTCTGGTCCCGGAGGGAATAGCATTGTCGTGAGAGGAATCCCATAGGGCTTCATGTCTACTTCGCTGATATGGGCCATCCAGCCAGTGACCTTCGTTTGTTTCGATGGAGCCGTCGTTGCCTATTCGAAGGTGTCTTCGCTGTCATTGTGTCTTGGTTAGTTTGGGAGATATGGGTTATATTGGTCTTTGTTTCGCTTAATTTCTACTTGCGGTTTGCGTGTGTGTGTATAGTAGTAAATATCTTATAATTAGAAATGTGACTGGGCAGAGCGTGGTTAAAAAATGTTATATTGTCTCACGCCAGCACTATTACTGTCGACAGAAGAAAAATACCGTAAATGAAAAAGTCGATATGAGCTTTTTTTGCGAGAAATCGAAAACTTCCTTCGTTTTATTAAATCTTATTTTTATATATGTATGCAGCATACATTTTTAAGAAACTCTCTAAATGCTTCTCTGCATCAAATATGTAGGAAAAATGTAAACATCGATTTATAGAAAAAAAATAAGGGTTTTATTTAAAAAAAAACGTATTTTATATAAAATCTGATCACTGTAACCAGCCTTAAGCGTTGGGCTCTAATTCTGTAACAGATTCGTTACTTGCTCAATAGGAGGGTCCATATGCCAGGTTCACTCATCGGTTATATTTTTATTTAAAGATATGGGTCTATGTGTTGTCAGTTAGGTGAAGGCGCCGCTAAATTTTGATCTATAAATATATCAATGATTTCTACACATTGAAATCAGGGCAGTAAAATTTAGAAACATACCCTACACAAGAATATCATGAAAATTAGAAATCAAAGGTATTTATTAAGGAAATATACGTTTGACAGCTCTCTTCTGAATGGAATCCAGCAGCTTTAGTGTATGCTTTGGGGCGGCACCCCAGATTTGTCAGCAATATTCTAAGTACGGCCTTATTTGCTCTTTGCAACTGCTGCGGCGTATACAGTTTTCTTATTGCGAAATAGCGCACCTAGTTTCTGGAAACAGGATTATTCGTTTTGGTCAAGAGGTCATTAATATAGATGAGGAACAGAGTTGATGAAAGTATTGAGCCCTGAGGCACACCCGCGTTAATGGTGAATGTGTCCATCAACTGCAACGTACAGAGATCGGTTCTTAAGGAAACTCGCAAGCCAGCTGCAGAGAGAAGCTGGCAGTCCGAAGAAGGACAACATGTTGAGCAGTCCGTCATGCCAAACTCTGTCGAATGCCTTTAAAATATCCAACATCCTTGATGGTGAAAACTGTTTTCCTCACACTGAATACGTGAAGTGTTTGTATGAGTATCTCATAGCATCTGTAATTCCCTCGCAAGCTAATCTCTGAACTTTGTCTAACTGAGACCTAGATAACTTGTTGCCCCTCCACATATTCCTGGAGCATGAGGCCCCGAAATGAAAGGCAATAATGGCCCGAGGGGACACATCAAAATCTGGAGGCGGACAGGTGATGAATGCCCAGGACTTTTAATGAGAATAAACAATATACTGTTCATGATAAGATCAAGTAAGCCCATCAGATTCCATATACTCGATAGGGATGTGTGGTTAGGGGCGAATCGCAGGCTACATCAGGTTAATGAGATCGTCTGGTGCGTGGACAACTATAAAACGAATATGGAACGGGGGTGCACAGAGAAATCATAGAAATGAGATTTGCTTTTATCCTTGCGACTGGGCATGAGTGTCTCTAGAGGAACGGATATCATACTGCAGAACTGCTCTTGAGCGTTTGAGTCTGAAAGAGTTCAGTCTGAGCTAGCACCTGACTATTGAAATGTTTTGAGGGCCTTTGCCCGACATAAGGGTCAGTCTTGTTTGGATTATGGGCCATTCGAATGTTCCGGGAAACGAGAAGGCTGATCCTCTGGAAAGAAAGGGTGCCGCAATGCGTCCAATGTGACTTGAGCTTGTAATTTATATACTCTATAGTACCGCAGCCATCATCCTTAGAAATGCAATGAATGTACGGGCCAAGGATTTAGAGATTAGGTAGACTGGGCTGCTCTTTTAAGACTTATCGCCTTGTATGGTGAGGACTTTTCTGGTGCTGACTTTGGAAGTGGCTAGCTAAACAGGGAGGGCATAAGACTGACCCAGCGTAGGAAGCTGTGCGCCTTCGCAGGGCTATCGAATTAAATTGGTATGTGAGTGAGCGCACAATAAGCCCAGACTGGTGGCCTACGTGCAGGGAAGAGTTTATCTGTGTGTGATAATATAGTGTAGATTTGGGTAGATAATTTTTCTGTTGTTGGGTTGGCTTATGATTTTACAGCCTGTCTTCATTTCATTTGAAATTGTTTTCGCATTAATTCTAAATGAGATAAAATACTATATCACGATAAAGTTCGGGAACTTACGTTCATGTGCAAAGATGTTTTTTTTTAATTTATCTTTATTTTGAGGTTAAATCATCGCCTTGTTTCAAGACGCAAAAAACCTACCGTGAAATTATTTTGGGCCTTAAGCTGGGTCATAAGGAAGGTATCAAATTACAATAAATAAAATTAGGGGTTCATTTATGAATTACTACAAAAGCATAATTTTTAAATTTTCTAGTGCGGCTGTTAGACTTATAATAGCATTTACATGCTTCCGCCATCAGAACTGAGACTTAACTAAACGTGGCCATTTAAACCACAACAAAAAAAAACCTGGTTGAATTTAATTTATGAATTATATAATTAAACTATATGGTCTTAAGCAGACACTTACCACACAACAGAAGTGAATGCTTCAGAAAGCATCAAAAACTGTATCATAAATAGCATTTATCTATCAAATCAGTTTATTATTATAAGATGGTTAGTTTGTTTCGTTACAACTTTAGAAATAAAAAATTTGACTTTAAGATAATTTCAATAAAAGAAAAAGAACTATATCGCGCAACTCACGGTTCTGTATTTAAAATTAAACCGACGCGACGCGACGGTAGCCGCTAAATCTAAAGAAAAGTTGGCGAATAATTTAACCATTGTTTGTCAATACCTCTGGAAATAAAGTTATATGTCTTGAGGCAATACCTGGTGTGCAATAAATATCTAAAACTGAATAAATTCAAAAACTTAAATGCGATAGTATAAAAATCAATTTAGAACCGAAATAATATGCCATTTTATGATGGTATATTACCACACTTAACTTCTACTAGGCTGTAGTAATTATAAGGTAAGGTAAGGTTAATTGTTCTAATATGACTTGTAGCGAACTTATTTATACAGGGTGTCCGGAAATAACATCGCCAAATTACAGATGGTGATTCTACATAAGAAACCATGAAAATTTTTTCATATGAACATGGGTCCGAAAATTCATAGTTTCCAAGATACAGGGTGTCAAACTTTTTATAAAAAATCAGTTTTTTGTTAATATCTTAAATATGATTTTACTGATTTTATTGAAATTTGGCAGAGTTATCTGTAGTAATAAGGGGCTCATTTAGCCTTAATTAGATTAAAAATATAAAGTCCAGTGGCGTCCCGGAGGGCATCATACCGAATATTATTGACAAAAAAAGTGTGCGCCGCTGACTTTTTCGAACATTTTATATTTTTTCGTATTAAGCAACTAAAAATACAATATTTATGATTCTTGAGTTGTTTTCGTATTTTGCTTCGTTTTCGATAAAAAAAGTAGAAACCAGTTTATTACATTTCCAACCTTTTTTGATAAAATCTATATTTTTATTTATATCTTAAATCTGCTTTTACCGATTTTGTTGAAATTTAATAGTATATGATTATAAGTACGCCACTGCACATCACAACATGTGGGTACATTTTTTTTTACTGAACAAGCAATCTTTCCGTAAGGTATAATGATAATCACTTATAAAGATTGCACGATACCACGCACACTGGTGTCTAGCTACCAAAAAGTTGAAAAAATCACGGTTTTGCAAAAAAAATCAATATGTCTTAAAATATAGCAGATATCAAAATTTTGACAGACTACTTTCTTTGCTATGAACAAGTGATTCAATTTGACGTATACGGACAAAATTTACAAAAAATTATTGTGAAAGTTACATGCTATTGATATTGGAGTAAAAATCAATATCTCTTTGACTCCCTGTATATAAAAATTTTTTGAAAGTTTTAAAAATCCAAAATTGGAAAGTTTTACCTAACGGATAAATCTATTAATAATTAAAAACCGTAGGGTCGATATCGGTCTGGATAAGAAAATATTTAGTTTTAAATTTAAGCGAAATTTTCCTTGCTAGAAAACAAATGACCAGCAGTTTAGTTGTTTTCATTCATTTTAACACTTTAAAAACTTTTACTCTCCCTTTTTCGTTTAGGAAAGCTAATGAACTTAGGCCAATTATTATATAAACAAAAGTTTTGAATTAGTAAATAATAAAAAAAATGCTAGAAGGAAACAAGGAACTTATTGAACAAAGGCCTGTTGCCTCAGGGAATCGTCCTAAAATTCATTGGAATTAGGATCTACCTCACCAATGCAAAGAACATATTTTAGATAAAAAAATGGTGCCATTCAAGTGCAAATATAAAGCGAAGCTAACGTTATTGCATATTTTGAAACAAAATTGAAATCCACTTAATATTAAATATCTGATTTTTTTAAGGCAAGCACATGTGTGACTTACTTCTCCTTTTCCTGAGGATACAAAAATAAAAACAAACAGACCATTACAATGAGACACGGACACAAATTACTGGATTTTAAGCCGAATTAATTGGAGAAGTATTTATGTACTATGAACTATGATCAATAATATGTTGAGACTATCATTATGTGTAGCTCTCTTTTGAGATTCAAGTAACATATAAGCAAATCTGACGACCAGATTTGATTCCCCTTTCTTGATAAAAGGTTGAACGAAAGTAAATAATTCAGACAGCAAAATGGTAAATAAAAATTTTAATAGCAGAAAGGTAGATTAAATTCAGCTTCAATTAGCAGTCAAGTATGATATCATTTTCTGACCGCTACAAAGGGCATTTGTTAAGAAAGATCATTTTTCGCCGTGAAAATATCATTTTCGAAATTAATTTGAAATTGGCCAGGTACAAACCTATGCTCAAATATTACCATTAATGGTTTGATATTCGCTAAATGTTTTAATAGGATGCATACGATGCGAATGTACAGGAACAAATTTATTGTATAGAAATCATAGCCGTTATTATTTGTAATCCAATTTTATAGCTTATCATTGTCCACATAAACCTAATTAACATGTTTACTGTTCCGACAATAAATTCAGTCAGAAAGCTTGCGGAATGAAATAGCAAAGACGATGGGCAAGTCTAATATGGCGTGTTCTCTTTGATCACGTTGAAAGAATTATTTCAGATCCATTTAACGTGGGACTTGGCGTCGCTCATGGCAGTCACGAAAAAAGTTTCGCGAAACTCAAATAATCGCTAACTTTTTCTTGGGTCATATCGATTTCTCAAGGTGAACTACGATGGCGGCTCACTCCAATTCGGTTAAAAAGTTTTTCTTTTATGGCAGACAGGGAGTTTGGTTTCAGTATCATGAAGATTTTTTACTCGTGGAACGAAAATTATAGTAAACCGGCCAGGGTAATAAATCTATGTTTTAAAAAGGAATTAAGCTCTCAGCTTTGAATTGAATTGAATTGAAATATTGAATTTCAGTAGCATGCGTAAATATTAAAAGCTTTTTGTTTCGCCCAATCTACCCGGAGCCCGGAGAAACATCAGCCAACCTGGAGGTTGGCCGAAAATACCTAGTTCGAAACCCTGATTACGGGCAATAGGTACAGATTCTATAATTTAGATATTTTGCAAATTTGTGAATTATGGAATTCAAATTAAAATTAAAAAAGGACACAGACATTATAAAGTTTACATTAACAAATATCTATTTTTTATTACTATTTTTAATGGCAAAAATCCACAGCTACATCTTAGTCCATTGATGTTTATATAATATTTTTTTTCGCTGTACAACATTCCGTAATCTGTGAGCCTCTCCAGTAACACTGTGATCCTTAAATAATTTTGTATTCGTTTTAAGCCACTAAGCGACGTCTTACAGCTGGCGCTTGAAGAAGGTACGGTTAACGCAATGTTAAGCAATTTATTTATTTCGCGAAATACTAAATTGAATTCCTGCAGAATAATTGCAATATCTGATAAGGTCTTTACTTATCATTATGATTAATTTCATACCTGTCAATGGTGTTTGGTAGTAATTTTAATTTATTTTTGATAGGCGCTATGTCACACTTATAATGGATCGCTAATGATGTTATTTGCTTTTTTTATTTTCTTTTTGTGCTCTGAAAAAATGCTCTTTCACGCACACCCCATGGGAGAAGGTAGAGTGAGACTCGCCACTGGCATACTCACTAAAAAGTCAGCAATGCTTTGATCTGTACTTTAACCCCTTAGGGGTCTCTTCTTCAGGCCGGAGGGAGGACTTCCAAAATTGGCACCTATTAGGTCTGTTACCTCGCTGTGATTACTAAGATCACGCCTCGCGAAGTTTGTTAATTGAAATGTAGAAAACAGGTTTGAATGTTACTCTACTCCTGCTCTGTGCTTCTTGGCACTGGTCGTCTCTTGTGCGGTCACACAATTAGACTCCTAAGTATTTTATGTTTAGCCCATCTGCGTCTTCCTGGGTCGTCTGGATTTTAATCTATTGCTTGCCTAAGTTCCTCATCGGCATGGTTCTCTGCTTTTTGGAATACGCCCTAGCCTTTTCGAGTATAAAGTACTCTAGTAATTGCCACTGTAGGTCAGCCTGCAGGTCAGCATTTCTGATGAACCAAGGTGCGCCTGCTGCCCTCCTGACCAGCTTGTCCTACGTTCCTGTTAGCAATTTCATGCTGGTCTTGCTGCGTATCCTCAGGCCGCTGAAACATTAATCTTCTTTATCCTAGTAAGCTTAATCTTATTTAAGTGACCTTTCGCTACGTCTTCCCATCATGGGATTAAGCATAGTCATTTTCCACTTGATTTTGTCTCTTGCCGCTTGGATTTGCGTTTTCCATATCAAGCCACGGTCCAGGTGCACTCCAAGGTGCATGACTTCATCGTCTCAAGGTACGTCGATGTTGTTTATCCGTATGTGCGGTCCAGCAGCCTTTCGCTTCCTCTGGATGATTATGGCCTACGTTTTGCGCTCATTAACCTTGATCGTCCAGTTTATCATCCAGTTTGTTAGTTCGTCTGTTCCCTCCTGTAGCACAACGCTTATCCTCCTTGGGCCGTTGTGCCCAAATTGTATCATTGTATCGTAGTATACAATGAAATTTGTGCGTCGTCAAATTATAGTATATCATGTGTGAATATTGAGTACAGGGACGGCCCAAGGGCTGAGCCCTGCAGTACTCCTGCCTTTAGCGTCCTGGGCCTGCATTCCCTGGTCTCCGATGCCATAATCTGCCGAAGGCTCTTTCTACGTCTAGAAAGATTGCCCCTGTCATTTGGCCGTTGTTGACGCTGCTTGTTATATTCTCGACTACTTTTAGCAATAGTAACTCGCTTAAGTGGCCCATATTGAAAACAGATTATCGTGTCGAGTACGTTGGATTCATCGTTCTTAGGATCACGCTCAGCTACCTTGCTCACCGCGGAGAGGAGACTGACAGCTCTGTAATTTTCTGGATAGGTCTTCTCCTTACTTAATTTAGGTATTACGATTACCTCAGCCTCCTCCCACCTGCCAGGAAAGTGGTCATCGCGTTGATGATATTAGCCGTGGCTGTGATTCCTTTTTTGGGAAGCTTCTTCAGCATCAGACTACTGATTTTGTCAGCGGTTGGTACGTCACATCTAGGCTGAATGTGTCTTTGCTCGAGGCGCCTGAATCCTTCTTGGGCGTCTGCGTTTAGGGTCTTCATCCTCGTCAGGATGTTCGTTTAATCTTCCTTGGTTTTCATGGTTTCAGCGAATTATTCCGCCTTATCCACGTCCGCGTACACCGAGCCTCCTGTCTCGCTTAAATGCAGGATAGATCTGCCAGGCTGATTGATATTAATAATAATAAATTAATTATTAATAATAAAAAATATATTATTCGTTGGGTTTAACGCACTAAATCTCTTTAGAAAACTTGCATTTTTGTCAAAGCTACGAAGATTTTCTGAAGTGAATTCACTTTTTTTTAGTAACGGATCTATCCTCCTCAAGTGAGGTAATTATTTTGGATGATTATCGTATTTTTAAATTTAAAAGGTATTTTTTTATCTTTTATTTTTTGCATGTTAATATTATTAGCCGATGCGTTTTCTGGAGTCGCAGTTTATAACTTTTGAAATTCAGAATCTTGCTTATATTATGCAAATAATTGTTTAAATGACTCCACTAATGTTAAATTTTCTAAATATCACTACTTTGCTTTCTTTATTTTTGGCTAAAATTCTCTAAATTGTACCAAAAGGTAAAATTAATATTGTTGAGTCCGTTTGCCTCTGGAGAGCTGACCTTATTTTCTGTTAAATATTGGTTTAATGAAGTTTATATTGCTGGCAGTGTTTTTTTACAGCCAAGTAGTTTGATATGTATAAGATCCACCTCGTATCACTAAGTCTTTTTTGTTCTGTAAGTTTATCTTCCAGGTGTAGGTGGTTCTTTTTGGATTTGTAAAAACGCACTATATACAGAAGATCCAATAATAAATACATAAAGGGTATTATATAAGGCCTATAATACTGAAACTATTCTAATATCTCTATTTTTTTTGCTAAAATGCGTTATTTAGTAGGTTTGGTGAATGGTTGTGCGATAACAATTTGTCTTGGGTGCTCGCCCAATCGTGTTCACCCTTTTTAAAACTTCTATATTTTGCAGGATCTATTTTAATCAGATCCTAAGCTAATTTTAGGTCTCTGAATTAATTTCCAGTACAAGCAAAAATTACAAAACAAATGAAACATACATCCTAATACACAAAACGGCAACCCTACTCTAACATTAAATTTACTGTTAGAAAATGGGAAGGGCCAGACGTAACATGATGAGAATGTACGGTACCTGAGGAGTCCCTGGAGTGACCGCCGCGTCCATTCCTGCTACACTAACGAGCAGTCTCCTTTGCTTTATAATGAGAACTTGGGAACATATGGAATTATTTCTGCTGGATATGAATAGTGGAGACACGATTCTCCACTACATTGCACAGTAGTGAAATATGTTCCTTTTGCAGCGTTTTATTTCTGAAATTGTTGGTCCGAGATTAAGCGGAACTTCGTAAATTATACGTGTTACGTTTTATAATTTATATTTTCTAAATAATGTCAGAGAAGCTATAGCGATAGGACACGTTCAGTAAATTAATATCTTTGTTTCGTAAATAATAAAAAAGAACGTTTCAACTAACGCGTGGTAGAAATTGCTATCAACTAAAGAACTTGATATCTATTGCAAATTGTTGAAGTCGAAACTTCTTCTGGTACGTGCAGCATACTTTTGCCTCGGTAGTGAATGATACTGAGCTGTGTACACAAAAAGATGTAAGACTCAAAGCTGCTTATGCATGTAACGCTCAAGGTTGTCTACGTTCGGCTGTTCACCGCTCATTCGGTAATATTTAGATATTTTTCTCGAAACGGCTGCGAATGAAAATTTTAAATCTGACAGGTTTTTAGGCAACACTCGGTGGCTGCCGACGGCCCATGCTTTTGGCCATCCAATTTTTCGTTTTCGAGTTATTACGTCAAATGTGCGATTTATCAAGATATTGCTTTGATGCACGATAACTGCTGTCGAAAAAAAAGCCGCCTTGCGAACCCATTTATCTTTAATAATAATTAGATATTATTACTATTAAAAAGAGATGTTTTGCATTAATTTGTCGACATTTGAAGAAAAAACAGCATATTTTATTTGGAGGAAAAGTTACGTTTCATGGCTTGCTCTCTATTACCATTAAACACGAGCGCGCCATGAAAAGTATCACTTTTCCTCCATATAAAATAATATACTATTTAATTCAAGAAATTTTCTGAAGATATGCCTTTGGCGATTTTCCGAACCCCATTCAAATTGATGAGAATTGGAAAATGTCAAAAATTTTGGGTGTGAATATTTTTGAAAAAGGGTTCGCTTTGGGTCGTTCTAGCACCGAAAAAAATTAAGGTTTTTATATATTTATAACAAAATATTTATTTAATAGAAATCTGATCACTTGATTAGGATCTTCGCCAAAAACTGTTTAACTTTTCGCCATTTTGAGTTTGGGCTCTAGCAAGAGATGATAGGTATTCGAACTTTTATTTAGATTACCCTGTACATTTTGTCAGATTCTGTAATGTATTTATTGGATTAATCATCTACTTAACTGCCAAATTTATAATCAATATGTATTATGCCGGTCTATATACTTTTATTCAGTTTTGGGGCACGTATTTCCATCAGCGGGATAGCTCAGATAGTAGAGCGTTTACTTAAAATGCGAGAGGTATCGGTTCGATACCGATCTGTGAAACCTTTATTTTAATTTTTTGTAGCTTTTTATCTTAATCTCGCCTTGTTGAAGTCTTAAGTATATATCGTTTTCTTTAAATATATCTTGTACGCTTTAATTCAGAGAAAATATTTTCTAAAAAACCTTTTTTACCTTTTTTTTTCGCTACAAAGGGGCGTAATAGAAGTTTTTCATAATACCTCTCTGAAAACTATCATTTTCGACGTCTCTGTAGAGCAAAGAAAGTAAGTCTTTTCGGTCTGGGCACGGGAAAAATTTTCCCGGTCCCTAATTAGGGAACGGGAAAAGTTTTCCCGCTCCCGGATTTTAGGTGCTACATTTGCAGTTATTTAGTCACAGAATAAGCATAAAGTAGAATAAATTGGGTTAAAATTATACAGCGATACAGTCTACAAGATTAATCTAGTATATTTTAGCGTCAATAGTCTAATTTTAAGTAAATTTATTTTATTTATTCTGACATTACTTGTCACAAACACTTCAGAATTAGCTGCCTATTCAATTACAACAAAGCATACAAACACATTTCCATAGCAACGCTTGATGAATATTAGATAAATACCTGTCTTGCTTGTCTTGCAAGTTTGACGTTTGCTTTCATTTGAATAGAAAATGTAGACATGATTTTGGATACGTAAAATTATAATAATTTTATGTTTATGTCTTGATTTCAGCGAGGTATTATGAAAAATATCGTTCATTACACGTCCAGAAACAGCTTTTCCTGTGCTTGCACGACTTTCGGTGTTCGGCTACGCCTCACACCAGAAACTGTCGTGCGCGCTGCGGAAAAGCCTAGTTTCTGGACTGGTAATGAAATATACTATTATATACTGTTTTACCAACTTCGCCTAAAATTTTTCGACTGAATTTTTTGCTTTGAATACAACCATGGAGTATCTCTATGTTTCGATATTAAATATTATCTATTTTTAGGTTTTGTGCCCTATTGCGGCCCTGATTTATTTGTCAAATTAATATAGTGGGTGGTCGTTATTTTTATACTTATTGCAATCGAATATAAAAAAAATATATCGAATCTATAAATCAATGATTTATTGACACAAAAAAATGTATAAAAAAATGTTATGCTTGTTCAGGGCTGCTGATCTTGTCCCAATACATTTGGCAATATTTGTGTATATGTGAAATATTTCGTAACAACCCGTAGGTTTTAAATGACTTAAAAGTAGAATTACCTCAACCGCGGCTCCAAAATATTTAAAACAAGTCATTAAGTCATCTAGATTAGTTTAATCTTATCCATATTTTACATTTGAAAATTATTTATTATTATTATATTTGCTAGATAAGTTTTAGTCAGAAGTTTGAGTTTGTGTTTTTTTTTTCGAAAAAATCATTGAACAATAAGTCTAATTTTTTATATCCTATTGTAATTAAAATATAAATATGAAAAATACAGATTGTTGTACCCTGTTTGACAAATAAAATATGAATCAGGGTCGTAATAGGGCATAAAAGTTGATTATGTGTACTTTATATAGAAAAACACCATTTTCCCCTCCCTGTATTGTGGGCAACCCATTTTGACACTATTTTGAAGGTCGTAAGTGAGAATTACTAAAAAGGTATCGATTGCCCTTGACGAAGGGTTGTAAGTCAACTTACCACCCTTGGGTGGTAATAATTTATGCCACCCTGTATTCATTACGTTTAAACTACAAACAAAGAAGATACCTTTAATTTTTTATTTCATCACCAACGTCAAGCTAACAATGATTTATAAAAATGGAGTAATAATAATTTAATTACAATTATTATGAACATTATTTACAAAATTTGGATAAATGTTTTCTCGGTTTTCTCAATTTGTATGGAATGTTCTTTTTGAAAATATTAAATGAGGAAAGCAGGTCCGTATCTAAGAAATAGTTGGTGCTGCTGACTCCTCTAGGTAAAATGACGTACACAAATTCTCGAAGCTTTTCTTATAGAGAAGAAAATTATTTCTTAAATTAAATATTGCGAGATATTTAAAAAATAATTCAGTACCTTCGTAAGTATCAAAACTTTCACTGTTTTAACCCACCTCGTAGGTCCTACCATTTCGAAGATAGCATTAGTGACATCACATAAATACCTTACCTTCTCAAAGACAGCAATAGTGTTATCATTTTAATAGTAATATTACTGAATGCACAGAATATTAAAAACAAAATAAAAAAAAAATCTTAAAAACCATGCAATAGTTCTAGATACATATGAAAATAGAACTATCTCAAAATAAAGACGAGCAAATGTATCAATTTACAGGATGTTACATTTAAATTAACCTACGAAAAATTAAGTATTCTGTATATTTGAAAAACTCAAGTCAGTCCTTAATTATAACCTTGTCCTAAGTTTGCCCTTGAACTTGGAAATATAATATAAATTTTCAAGTTAATTTATGAACAACGCGAGCGAACAGCCCAGGAAATTATGAACCTTAAGGTTACAATGGTCAGCAGATTTTATGATATAAATAGTCAAGCGGACTATCAGTCCGATAGGCTTTTGTCTCTCACCTATTCCGCTTTCACCTACTGCAGTCCACAGAGACGTGGGAGGGGTTCTAACCATATCCTAATCTTCAGACCCATCTCGGGTAGTGCAGTTCATAGGAGCGTACTTCTTGGGGGATAGCTGCCTGAAAATTACTAAAGTCAAAGTAGATCTGTCAAAATTCTAAGTCAAGTGATTTTTTAAGTTAAATAGTTACAGTGCCTTAAAGTGCTGAGTGAAATTAAGATAAACTATGGATCTTTAATAATTATCTCATGAAATAACCATACCTAACCATAAATTAAAACACACCGATCTTAAAAAAAATTATTATAATACAGGGACTAAGACCTATAAACAATTTAAACCATACCTCAACCAATAGAACATGTGGAATTTAGTAATCGGGTATATTTTAAATTCATTAATTCTTTGACCAATTAACTTTGTTATTGTTTTACCGAAGTGCCTTCTTTATTATCTCTTCTCACCTGACGTAGATCGATCCATAAACTGAGCTAGTCGTGACAATATAAAATATGTCCTATGTCTTTTTGCTTAGTAATTTAATATGTTTAGTCTTATTTTATTTCTTTTTGTATAATATTATGCTTTACAATGCATAACGACTTCTATTTTTTAGCTGATATAAATTATTTTTATATTACGACGGTACATTCTGTACCAATCTTTTATAACTCTGACATCTACTATACATATAATATGTAGTTATATTGACATAAGAAAATAATTTTATAACTCGAGAGAAACAAAACGAGACCAAAGAAGTGATTTTTTGAGTTTCGATTTCTCACCGATACGAGAGAAGGTTTCCCCTTCGTGTCAATGAAACAATACGAGAAATAAGCTGCTCTCGTCTCGTCTCGTCTGGACGTAATCACTAAATCCTGTAAATTGTGTTTTGTTTTGGTAAAAAACTGGCTGTATTTTATAAGAGCAGATTTTGTTAAGTCGTTACAGTTTAAATAGCTAATTGAATTGTCAACAAAACGAATCTTTGAATGATCGTTGGTTGCCTGGGTGCAAATGTGCTCATTGCAAACTAGGTAGCCTTAAGGTATTATAAGCATTTACCAAAATCTGCTCTTAAAAAATACAGGAAGTTCTACTAACACGAAAACAATTTGAAATTTATAGAGGTTTAGAAAAAAATCGAAATTGCTCAAATTAAAAATTGCAGAAATCCTTATTTTTCTTAATAAATAAGATACTAAAAAACGCTATTAACTTCTTTTGTGCGTGGAAACCAGGCGCTTTTTTGATTAAAAAGCGCACTTCTTTCTTCAGAAAATATTTGAATATAAATCTAAAAATTCGCTTGGTCCCCTTAAATTATTCAGCACTTTTTGATGCGGAAACTTTGATATTTCAATATATATTTTTAAGTTATATGTTTTTGCTTATAGCATAATTAACTCGGTATATGGACAGTATATAGTTTAATCAGCTTTTAACACTAAACTGAAAACATTATTTTCTCGTTCAATGTTTTGTAATAAAATAAAAGTACCAGGTCATGTAAAATCAATATATTTAAAACATTTCATACATTTTCACGGGACATTAAACGATTAACACATACTAAAAATCAATAAAAAATAAAATGATTTAATATATTAAAGGAAATATGTAGAAAGAAAACCTTATTTACCAGAATTGTTACGACATTTCAATCAGGCCCTCGCACCAAGAACTAAGCAGTGTTTAATAAATAAAAAAATGCATCCAAAGTACGTGTCCTTACACTATGCTCTACCCTCGATACATTCCCATTACTCATACGGAAACATATGCATATACCTTCTAGTATACATGTATATTCTAAAGATAATTTCTAACAAGTTGAGAGCGTAGTGGGTAAGATGTGACCAGGGCGTATATAATATGTGTAGATTTTAAGATACCCCCACGGAGATTTCGTCACAAGGTTCTTTTGGGAGATTGTCCCAAAGAAGCCTTTTCGTATCCAGTAGGACCATTGTACCCTGTATTGTGTTTTGTATTCTTTAAGGATCTTACCGCCATTATCCCAACTTGTTATTCGATTGTTAATCGGAGATAAGAGGGTTAAGGTTTACTTGAACATATTTGGTCACAACCACCTCCCAGCCTAAAGCCTAATCATAATCGCATAATTTACGAAAATCTGATCAAAAGATTTGAAAGTTCGACCCTCCTTAAAATGATATCTAGCTATTTAAATCGTAAATAAATAAAGTGATACCTATTTGTAAAAGAGCCGTCTCGACTCCCCTGCGAGTTACGCCTGTGGCTGGGATTTTAGGATTTGTTCTTAATTTCATTTGGCTCAGGAAAATTACTAAGATGCTCAATTTCTCGGATAATTGAGAAGCTATACAAAGTGTAGCTGAAGCAAGTCTATGTCAGAATATGTGGAAATTTGAATGGGAATCAGTCTCAAGCTTGGGTGAGTCAAATTTGACCAGTCTCTAGCCAAAATGCGTGAATTTGAAAATATGTGGAAATTTGGAGGGTAAACCATTCTCAAGCTTAAGGCGAGTGGAATTTAACCAGTCTCTTGCCAAAACGAATGGATTTTTAGGACTCCTCTCTGCTTCTTGTTGGGAGCTTTTTTATATGAAAAAGTCCCCATTTGATGTGTGGATGTGACAAGAAACTATTAAAATTCCGATCCCACACACTAAAAAAAAATTATTAAAGTGAGACGCAAATAAGTGTGGCGGCTGAATTCCCGATTCCCAGCGCCTGGCTAGACTCTTTTCACCTGCTCCTCGAAGGTATAAATGTTAAAGTGCATTTTTAAAGATTTTTGACAATACCGAGTCTATTCAAATTTTGTCGGTGATTTTATTTTATTTATTATTTTAGAACTTTCTGTGTTAATTTGCATCCCCATAAATCACGGAGATTAAACATTCCGGTTAATAATATATTTCAGACCCTATTTGAGATTCATAACAACAAATGCTTATTTAAGAGCAATTTTGCGAATAAGAAGTGTCCATCCAGGCTTTCACTTACTATGAAACTAACTGAAACTCACAATCTTCCTAAATTAAGTAAATGTTAAATACTGAGCTATTAACTCACATGTCTTATATAATTCCTGAATACATGAATGACGGCTACTCTTTATATAAAATATATTTACCTAATAATCTTTAGACACTATTTATATTCATAAAAAATTATTAGTAATGAAAGTCATCATCCTATGTTTATCGTAACTTAGTAAACAAAGCAGCAGAGTCACGAATTATGTTGATATGCCAAAGCCCGGAAGTCGATCAATTCAGAAAATATTTGAAAACACACACTTAATTAATTATTAGTATTTAAATATCGCTTAACATTTAAAACGACTTGCATTTATAAAAATTAAGGGACGAAACCACTGAACGATGGGGTCTTTCATAATTCGGCTGAATAAGATAAGGTACCGGAATGGCACTTTAATTACACTAATGGCAGAACCAAATGTTAATTAGGATTCAAAGAGAAAGGAGAGAGGCTAAAGTTAGATGGCGATTTATAGACATCAGATTTAAGGGGGATATTTTGCCGCAGATGCGACCGTCGATATTATTAATGAAAGCCTGCGATGCCGATAGAAACTCAGCCGGGGCTCTTTTTAAAAATTAGTCTTTTTCGGCTTACGCAACAGCTCGAGGGTAAGACAGCTCCTACAACTCAACCGTTAAAGTGTTATTTAATGGCTTACTTCACTAAACTAGATAAACATTTTTTAAATTTATATTCTCTCCCAAATTAGCAGTTTTGAAATCGCTCATTTAAGAGGTAACTAGACCAAGGCAGTAGAACTGCTAGAGAAGAGTTCCCAATATAAATTATATTACATATTACAGGACGTTTCAAAAAATAATAGCAGCATAAACAGTCGTCCTCTTAAATGGACCACTCTGTATTTTATTACATTTTTGTATTATACTTTAAGTTAAAATTAATCTTTGAAAATTGCACTATATTGCATATGGCAGGATGTATAATTTAACCCGCTAAACATAGGCAAAAAGGATTTGATTTTCTCGTCTTCGTATTTTATAGCTTCTATACCGCTGCTAATCTCCTGACCACACGACAGTAGTAAGCTTCAACAAGGCGAGATAATATTATGATACCCAAGTATTATTTTGTGTTCTATATTTTAAATTTACTAGCCCAACTTTGATATCCATTTATTTAGAGTTTGGCAGATTTAACTTAGCTTAGATATTTAAAATAAAATTTTACCTTGAAATATTCCATAAAATCAGCGGAAACTGCTGCTTGCCTCCTACCTTCAAATTATTTTCTTTATTTCATTCATGAAAATAAATCTACATAATTAGTACAGAAACTATACGCAAGTATATGCTACAGCTAAAATTTTGCCTAGAAATCTGCAATACACTCCACCAGAAACTGCCTCTAATTACTAAACATGTCCACATTTTCCGATCCTGAACCATTTTGAGATTTAAGGCAATTAAATGTGTAAATCTAGATATTTTAACTTAAATGTCATATCAAAATATTAAAAGACGTATTCCTTCAAATTTCTTATGCATAATTAATTTTTAAAATTGTGTTGGGGTTTATTTATGGTTAGCTTTGGCTCCTTAATTTAGGTAAGTATTTTAGCGTTTTATCGCCAGACTTGCTTAGCTTAATTTCACTTAACTTTGACTGTTGAACTTTGATATTCATTTACTTAGAATCTGACAGATTTATCTTAGTTTAGACTTTGATACTTTAAGAGGATAACCGCGAGGAAACCACAACGATGTAGGCTGTAGTTCCTGAGTCAGATTGAGGATCAGGTTACAGCGTAGAACAACCAGAAAACCACGTCCATGTGAACTGCAGTCGCTGATTAAGCTGATTGGGTGAGAGATGAAGTCTGCCGGACCGATGATCTGCTCGACTATTTATAATAAAAAAATGCCGACTTTTGCAACACAAGGTTCAAAATCGCTTTGCGATGATTGCACGAATTGTTTATAGTTTGACATATCTATTTAGATAAAATTTTTCAAGTTCAAGTTCAAACTTAGGACAGGATGATTAGCAGTTTAAATATTTTAGTATTTTGTAATATTTATATTAAAAAGTGTGTGTTTGGTATTCGATGAACACTGAGGTGAGCTGAATAGTAGTTAGTTCATGATGGTACATGATCGTGCCCTTTATATATTTCAATACATAACGAATCATTAGTGAAGGACCCCATAATTTATATATTACTCATTTTAAGAAATATCTGATTAATTCATAGGTTTAGGACCAAGATGAAATCTGTACTACTATCTATGGATTATTATTTGATATATGCGTACTATAGGTACTATTTTTAGGCTATCATTACGTCAGTGCTTTTGCACAAACTATTTAGTATTTAATCGATTTTTATCTATTTGTTTCCCTAATTTTTACTTGCATCATAAAACTGTGTAAAGTAATTTTCTCTTATAAATATTTTATGCATTCAAATGTAATGTTTCATTGCTCGGGGGTTTCATCGCTATTATCTATAAGGTTGAATCTCATTACTGGCTTGTATTACTACGATGTATTTAAGAAAATTTAATCACCTTGCATAATTTTAATTTTAGCAAATGTTTTATCTGGGTCGTAACAATATCTTTCAAATAATTTTAAAAAGATATGTTTTACCACTCTGGATGCAGATAGATTTTGGTCAGGAGTTTAACAATTTTCACGAGGTATTTCACTAAATATAAAATAACTAGGGCACAGTTAAAATTCAGAAACATTTCTGAGAGCAGCTTTCTGTTCTAAATACGATGCTAATGTTGGATAATTGGATTTTAATAAAATCATTACCGTAGAAATTCAATTTTTTTACTTCTCAACGTACCCCCATAATTCCGTCACTGGTTATAATATTTTAAGACTGTACTAGACTGATGGTGGGCAACAGTTAACTAAAAGAGATGGTAGGGTTCGACTTTTTCAAAAAATCCGTTTTGGAATTATACGAAAAATTATTTGTTTTCGGACCCATCTATTTAATGACACTCTATATAATATCATTTACATGTAAATGACATAATTATTAAAAAAATATGTTGAAATGTAGTGTCTTCCATCAGAGGATAAACTAGTATTTAGCATAAGGCTTTTAAAAAATGTTGTACTATTTAATTGATATTGTACATGCTCAGAAATCAGCCAACCAATTTCCTTAAACAATGATTATCACTGAAACCATAGCTATCCCACTGATGACAGAGATGCCGATTTAATAAATTATCCTAAATTCTAGTAATTGAAAAAAGGCCTTTTCACATAAGTTTTTTAAAAAACTATTGAAAACAACACTTTTTACTAACACGTTGTATTTCGCCTATATTATTACAGCCACTATTTAAACCTTAATCCAGTAAGCAAAGGTTTTTTTTTTCCAAGAAAAAAATGCCTTTTCACATGTTTTTAAAAAATTATTGAAAACAACACTTTTTGCTAACACGTTGTATTTCGCCTATATGATTACAGCCACTATTTAAACCTTAGCAAGCTACCATAACCCAGTAAGCAAAGGTTTTTTCCAAGAAAAAAATGTAGAAGTCTTTTTGAGGTACTAAATGTTTTTTGGGGTGCTGAATTCGAATCTGAGGTTTGCCACCTTGCCAGACGTTGGCTTCACAAGGAAAATTGCAAAAAATCTCAAAATTTTGCAGTTTTTTCACTTTTTTTTAACTATAACTCGAAAACTAAGCGTTTTCTGATTATAACTATGGTATACCAAATTAGCGTAGACTAAATTTACTACAAAATGTATAATAACTCTAAAGTCCAGTCAATCCATAACGTCGTTAGATCTTGTTAAAAAAATGGTATTTCTTGTCATTCCGGTAAAAAAACTGACAACGTTATTCTAACTGAACGCAGGTGCCCTAATATCAAATTCATACACCTCTAAAAGCGATTATTTTATAATTATCTGGTATCCAGGTTACATTTAAGGAATTGTCAAACGTGAGTCAAGTCCATATAACATGGTGAACTGGCCCTCTAGTTCAAACGGAATAGTACTACTCTTAATTCAGGGGGAAGAAGGTTTTGATAAAAGCAAGTATATTTAGGATTAATTTATATTTACATGAAAAAAAAACAAAAAACACCGTTATTTAATAATTTTCCTCCTCATCTGCAGAATTATCACCTGAAACAACGAGAATTGAGAGTTTAGATAACTATAATAGAATCCATGCTGTCCATGTTTCAATATTTTCTTTTTCTTGCTCATTACTATAGAATCTGTAAAGACTGGGATTGATTCTGTAATTAGGTCATCAACATTATCTATAAAAGTATCTGATAGAGGGTGCTGTGCCAAATTATAAACTTGAGAACGTGCATCTTCAACAAAAAAAGCAGCTGCTGTTTTAGCAATCCTTATCCTTTCTTCTTTCTCTGACAATCTCTCCTGATATCAAATATCAGTAATAATCTGTAGCCTTGAAACACACAATATAAGGCATACTTCTTAAGAGGCGCTGTTTTACTGTTCTTGGGTGAGGATAGTCTACTTCAATCTCATTTAGTAGTTCGTCAATTGTAAACTGGTATTCCTCATTACAATTTCTAAGATATTTAGATATATATTGCTTTTCTCCATTCACATCACTTCTAGGTCTACCTTGTGTTTTCGTTTGGCGTTCGGGGAGGTAGAGCTCTTTCATGTATAAAAAAGGTATTGGGCATCAGCAGCTGGCAAATCATACACTGAACGTATACGATGCAAAATAGCATGTCCGGCTTCATCATTTCGTTATTTCAGCAGCCTTTTTATGTTTAAGCCTACAGTTCATTGAATCACAGGGTACACATGATTGCAGCGTTGTGGTGGCTTATTAATTTGTTTGTTTAAATAGTCTGTTGACGCTTCCTATCCAGAGAGAAATTAATAACTATCTCTCTGTTCCTATCCACAAATAAAACAGTGGGTTTTAGATGATAATTGAGGAATATTTGAGCGAAGTGTAGATGAGTTACTACTTTGTGTATTCCTCTTATGGGCAGCATTAATTAGTTTTTCATTAGAGTATCTCATCCTACCTACATTTTTCGTCTACCTCAACCTCTACTTCTTCTTACATCTATTAAACAATAGTATATTTCATTACCAGTCCAGAAACTAGGCTTTTCCGGTGCGCGTACGACAGTTTCTGGTGTGAGGCGTAGCCGAACACCGGAAGTGGTGCAATCACAGGAAAGCTGTTTCTGGACGTCTAATAAACGATATTTTTCATAATACCTCTCTGAATTCAAGACATAAGCATAAAATTATTATCATTTTACGTTTCCAAAATCATGTCATAATACCTTTTTTCTTCAAACGTCAGTAAATCCGTCATTACTCGACTGTGTAGGCAGCCGTGAAGTTTCGTTTCTCTTCCGCCGGAGCTTTACTTTTCACTTTTCCGCCGGCGGAGGTAAAAGTGTTGTCATTGTAACATAGATACAATACAAACTGACAACAAAATTAGCGTCAACAACTCAAGATTTATTAAACTACAATTTGTATTTATCACTCAATTTGTGAACTGCATTTATAAAGATCACTAATTTAGGAACAAATTGGTTACTATTTATTCGAACTTACTCAATAACTGCTTATCAATACGGAATTAAAACGCAATCGGAGACGCAATCTTAAAAAAATAATTATTGTTGACAGTGTCCACTGACAGCTTTATGTTACATAATTATAGCAACAACCTGTGCCTATTCACCCACACCGGTCTAAGCCGTCTGGCGAACCCACTTATCTTTAATAATAATTAGATATTATTACTAAAAAGAGATGTTTTTGCATTGATTTGTCGACATTTGAAGAAAAAACAGCATATTTTATTTGGAGGAAAAGTTACTTTTCATGGCTTGCTCTCTATTACCAGCCTCACTCCGTTCGGCTGTTAAACACGAGCGCGCCATGAAAAGTATCACTTTTCCTCCATTTAAAATAATATACTATTGTATTCAAATGAAAGCAAACGTCATACTTGCAAGACAAGCAAGACAGGTATTTATCTAATATTCATCAAGCGTTGCTATGGAAATGTGTTTGTATGCTTTGTTGTAATTGAATAGGCAGCTAATTTTGAAGTATTTGTGTCAAGTAATGTCAGAATAAATAAAATAATTTTACTTAAAATTAGACTATTGACGCTAAAATGTACTAGATTAATCTTGTAGACTGCATCGCTGTATAATTTTAACCCAATTTGTTCTACTTTATGCTTATTCTGTGACTAAATAACTGCAAATTTAGCACTTAAAATCAGGGAGCGGGAAAACTTTTCCCGCTCCCTAATTAGGGACCGGGAAAATTTTTCCCGTGCCCGGACCGAAAAGACTTACTTTCTTTGCTCTACAGAGACGTCGAAAATGATAGTTTTAAGAGAGGTATTATGAAAAACTATTTTACAATCTTCTCGACCTCTACTTGTTACAATGAGACCATCCAACGCCTTTTCCTTCACTGCAGTCGTTTTGGTTCCACCATCTCACGATGGACTAATAACACTTGTTTTATTTGTTTTGGTAATAGCACAGGAGCGTTACACGAGGCCAATTAAACTGTATGGAGTGGCATCGAACTTCCGGCGTTTGTGGAGGGGGGTGCAAAATTCACAAAAGAATGTACCGGGACGTCCTTAGGCCCCTGTGACACCTGCAAATGTATACTTCATCAAATAAATGTATTATTATTATTATAATTAATATTATTATTATTATTATTATTATTATTATTATTATTATTATTATTAACTATATACACAATGAGGTTTTTATGACGCAACATAGGGCCTTAGAAGTTATTAGCACACCCAGTATCAAATAGAAAGATGCCAACATCTGAAAACGATTGAATAAACGTTGATACACCTGGTCCTCACTACCGATATATGTGCCTATATGGTGCCTATGTTGCGTTTTAAAAGACTCACTGTATATATACAAATAAAAATGTACTTAGTTTTTGTCCACTTTAATTTTGTATATGGTTTGCATGATCGAAAAACGCTTGTTTTTCAAGTCGTAATCAAAAAACTGAAAAAATTATAAATTTTGAGGTTTGTTGCGATTTTCGTTGTTAAGCCGTCGCATGGCGAGGTGGCAAACTTCAGATTCGGATTCAGCAGCCTAAAAAATAAAAAGAACCGGTAAGAAAAACGATTCTACATTTTTTTCCTGGAAGCGCCGTTTCTGGACCTGGATGACTGAACTACCAGTACAGTCATCCTAGTTACATCAATCTAGGACTCCGCAGTACTGCCGCGCGCCACTCGCCTTGCAGGGTTACCTTGCCTATTATAGTTCGCCCAGTCGTTGTTGACCCTCGAAACGCATGCAATTGTATGCGTTTCGAGGGTCAACAACGGCTGGGCGAACTATAAATATGCTTTTACGCTATTATTTGGTATCGATTAAACCGGCTTTAGAGGCTTGTCTCTTAAAAATTCCCTATCACGACTTTACTCATTTAAGAACCGATTTAAATTTGAAATCAATAGCTCTATCGATATAGATATTAGATCTTTCGTTTTAACGCCATAGCAATATCCCGCTGCTGAATCAGCTTTAGTCGCTTATCAATTTCGTGAGTATTTTGAGATGAAGAATTTTTGTTCCTAATTTGAAATAGATAATTTTGTGCTTTATCCTTTCTTTAACTCTTAACCCACCAAAAATACGCTGCCACTGATTAGATTTTACTCATTTACAAACTTGATCTACATTTTGCTTCCAATTCAAAACCGTGGCTCAACCAAATATGATTTTCCGATTTAAAAAATAATTAGCTTCATGAAAATATATTTTCTCGAAGCAAATAAATAGAAACCGGTTTTAGGGTAATTTTTTTTTTAATTTAATATAAAAAAACAATTAAATTGTTAGTAATTGCACTGACTTGGTTTTATTAAATTATATATGATGTTTGCATTATATGGGTAGAACATGAAGATATGGAAAAAATCTCTATTTTCCAATTTACTTGATGATCAATGAAAATTTCGAAAAATTTAAATTTTATGTTTTAAAAGTTAGATATTACAAACAATGGATACCAGATTTAATAATAATATTTACTCCTTGTTCTTTTTTTTAATAACTTCAATATTCATTATTTTCGTCAAAGCATAATTTTACAACATCATATTTAGAATTTAAAATTCATAGTATTTTCCAGGAAAATGGATTGTGGAGAGTTTTTCCCTTGTCATGACTGACATCTTAATATGCAATGCATTCCAAATATTACACTCCAAGACCATTTTTTCATTTTTCTTTTTTTGATTCTTGAGAAAACCATATTGTACAAAAAATTTTGCATTAAGAAACAACCATTTTAGTTCTAATTTAGGAAAATGTATCGAAAAGATATAAAATATATTTTAAACAAAAGAAATAAGGGGGCGAAATTAAAATTAGAATTAGGGGTTTTAATTAAATCCAAGCTGAAAATTAATGAGGAATTTTTTGTTATAACTCCGCTTACCTTGTAAGTCACACCTGATATATGTTCCTCCAAGGATGTGTGTGATCTTCAGTTTACTCGTTTTTAGAAGCGATATATAGACATAATTTATCTTGCAAGAAAACTGGTTTTAACAAGGCAGTAAAACTATGACAATAAAAAAACATTATTATCGTCTACAAATCCTCTTTGATATGTCAGCAGATGACTCTGTCAAATAAATATTCATAAATATATTAATCCAAGAATTCTGGAAGTAACAAATTACAATAATAAAAAAAATATAATTTGCAGACATTAAGAGCTCCACAACTTTATGATTATTTGCGACTTATGATCATGAAAAATAGGTACGTGATCATGTTATAACTTCATCCAACTGGTTGGATCTAGTGATACAAATTCTCTTAGCGTAGCAGTTTAATTCCTCTTTTCCGCAGATTAAGTTATCGCAGCTACTGGACTTCCTATAAAGCAAAAAAGCTACCAAAGTTTAGCCAGTTATATTTACGAAACCGTTTTCAGTACTGATATATTCCATAGAAATAATGTTTGCCCTGAAAGAAATTCTTAAGAACCTCCGAATCCCCAAGCAACAGTTTCGTTAGCTTAGAAACATAAAATCCTCACATTAATGCGATAAAAAGCCGCCTTCTCGCTCTTAACAGCGACGTTAAAAATTGAGAATTCCGAATAAAACCCTACGGGAGTAAATTATAAGCTCCGAGTGCATTATAATCGTAAAATAATAAAGATAGTGTGTTCTCGCTCACAAAAACGCCTCTTAAGGGGGCTAAACACCAACATAGACTGCGATACATAAAGTAGACATACTAAGCGCCCGGGGCTCAGGTTTTTACTGCATTTTAACACTGCGTAAGCTCAAAAAGCTCCTTTATTAGATATTTTGAGTGGCGTTACATTAGCGAGGTGCTTGTTTTCTGACACAAAGCGATGTTATCGAACAGATCTTTATTGGCACATTCTAAGGGGGTTATTCACGTGGGAGTTTTCGAGCACAACCATGAATTTTCCAAGGATTAAGATGTTTGAGAATTGCTCATCCATATTAAATAGTTAGTATAAGTTTTAATTTTTGTTTTTTGTGATAATTTCATAGCTTCGCAATTAAAAAAAAATATAAGAAATATTTTCTTCAGGTATATGATTAAATTTGTATAATTTTTGATTAAGAAAATGGGCATTAATTTGTAGGAAGAAAACGGAAAATGACAAATATATGATTTTATTTCAATAAAATTATATAAATTATTTTATACATATAGTGTTGTCAAGTCAGGTATTAAATGAAAGGTATTTAAAATTTCGCAAATCAGAAGAAGTACTAAAATATTCAACGAAGAATTCACTGACCAAAGATATAGATACAGTGAATGTTAAAACAATACTTTTTTCGCTAAATTTCAAACGAAAATACCCTTCAAACCATTTCGCTTTCATCTTCATTGACTCCAACCGATTCAATTCCTCTTTTTCCTGCCGCCGTTTAAAGTTAAATAGGTGTAAAATTCGTTTAGTAATAGCCTACAAATCCTTCCGTCTCCTTTTAGTAGTTTTATTCTTTTCGATTTTATTTTATTTGTTCGTTCCTTTCCGTCGTAACGTCTGTACCTGCTTTCAAATAACTGGATCTGAAAGCTTCGACTTAATTTTATGTGTTATTTAAAATCGACGAAATCCTTGTTATAGTCGGTAAAACTTTTCCTGCAATTTCGTTTAGAGCTGAAAGAGTCGAAGCAATTTCCCGCTTTCAATCGAGTCTCAATTATCGTAATTAACTGGTAACCGGTTTTTTGTTTTATTAAAACGCTTGCTCATTAAAACAATAAAACATTTTTGTAGGAACGAAATGAAAGCAACATGGACTATAACGTATTGGGTAGACGGATAAGTTAGTTATCAAATGCCAAAATAAGTAAGCGATACTACAAATAATTCAACTATGAATAGCCAAGCAGGTATGTTTGTTGACCGCCAGCTGGGTCAGTTTGGGTGAGCGCGTGGCTACCATTCAGTAACCGTTGTCTCTCCCGAGGAAGAATTGGGTGTTCTAGCCAGAAGAAATCCCCATTCACGATGGTATCCAGGCCGCAGGAACCAGATGTTCCCGTGGGATCATTTCTGTCTTTGTCTGCAAAGATTCAGCTTACAGCTATCACTTTACGTGCTCGACGCCTTGAAGGGTCAAAAAATATAGTGCCACCGATCCAACATTTCTTTCAGCTTGTTATACTGCCTATATACGGCAAGAGGGGGGTGAAATGAAACAGTGGACTATGACTGAAGTCAATACCTCCTACAACTAGGCCAGACGGCTTACGCGTGACGTCATCAAAAGTGGTCTTAACTTATTTACAGGCGTATATTGAAATGTGCAATTTCTTTTAAAATTTCACTTTAGATGCAAAGAGCTCGAAAAAATATAACAAAATCTTGTTTTTTTTTTAAATTTAATTTTTTTTATATGTAATTGGCCTAATATAAGATCTCCTACAAGCTGATATAACTTTTAACCCGACTATTATGACTGATAATGCGTATTACTCATTTTTTTTTAAATCAAAAATTAAATTGCAATTTAAGTACTTACCTTTTTCTGCATACATAAATAATATTTAAGGGCGTCCGGTTAAAACAAAGCTGCGAGTCATGAACTCAGCCCTTAGACGCGCCTCATTCGATTTTTGTTTAAGGAAAACGAAATTTCATAGCAAAAACCTTTGAATATCCAGTTTATCAAAATAGAATCTATTTTGATAAACTGAAACTAGATACCACCAATCTATTTAAGAGATAGGTGGTAAAATGTCACTATTGGTAAGGTGTAATGGTAATAGTAATGTCAAATTTGGTAGTGTGTTTCTCTTCAGTTTTCTCCATCCAAATGCAATATTCAAATATTTATGATAAAACATGAAAGCTTTATGCAGGTTTCAGATTTTACTTTTTGTGTTCGATTGGCTATATTACTCGGTATATTATTGGGGTCTAATATTTATTTATTAAAAATATCCAGTTTATTTTTTTTTCTTTTTACCCAAAAGATTATGATTATGTTTAGAACAATAATTATTAAGAAGTGTATTTGAAATGCTGCTAAGAAAAATTTTTGAAACATTAATTTTTAGGTGATTTTTACTATTTTCTAAAGGAGACAAAATGCTGTTTTGATTTACATATTTTAACAACAGCTCAAAAAGAAAAGACTTTTATTGTAAATATCTAAAAATGTGTCTTCGAACTAATTAATCAGTTTTTAAATATAATACAGGCTGTTGAAACTACGTCCACTACTTGTTCACGAGGATACAAAAGAGCCCCACGACTTAAGGAATTAATTAAATTATAATAATCTTCTACAACACAAGGTTCATTTAAAGTTAAATTTTCTCTGTTAAAATCCACAACTTAATTTTTTTAAAACAATATGTCAGCAATATCCACTTAAATAAGTGATTACGGGCATTTCAGGTGTTATGGCTTCTATATCAGACTGTGTAATTTTAATTTTGGGCAATAAATTGATAACATAGTCAGAATTTAATGAGTTATCTAATGACCGGGGTTCATATTCAAAAAATTTATTTACATTAATATCTCCATAATGTTTAGATCTTAATCATAATCACTCATATAGCTGGCGAACAGAGATAAAATAATGGCCACCAACTAATTGCCTATATTTTCTAAATAGCCCTTCCAATGGGTCAGTTTGAAATTTGCCCAGTAAGACATACGTCATATTAAGCTCAGTTAAACAGTATTCAGTTACTTCCAATAGCCCATGGATATTATGGCTTAATGCAGTATGGGTTTGTCGAGTCAGTCTATTTGGAAAATTTGGTGAAAGCCAATAATCTAGCTAATTTTGCATTTTTAGCAGAAAATTTAATTGCGGATCATCGTTGGAGGCTGATAGTATTTCTCTGGTGAAGGGTTCTTGAAATGTATCTAGTAAATGTTTTCCCATATAGGTTCATATAATATTAGTAAACTCTGCTGTGTCTTTTGAAAGTGACAAATTATTAACAAAACCTTTCAGACCCTCTATAATAAAAGGATTAAATATTTTGAGAGCTAATTTAACATTTTACCTTTCTATAGATGATGGAAAAGGAGCCTTTAAACGAAGGGAATACCCATGTTTTAATATTTTGTCTCGTTCTAGTTCATGAAGCTTTTTGACCATTGAAAACGTAGCACATCTTTTTTGGCCTGTCTCAAAATCGGCATAGAAAAATGCCTGCTCAGGTTTAGGATTTAGCCATTTGTTAAAAATACATTTTAGTAGATGGACAGGGTCAAAAAGGTCTTTCCCGGGCAATAGGATGAGGGAAACTGTACTGAGTTCATTCCGTGGTGAAAAATTACTCATTGCCTTGCGATTTATTGCATTATTTTCACTAACTGTACAAAATAATATGTAGACAATTTGTTCCAAATTTTCTATTATGGCCTTGATAAAAGTATATAAGATTTCTGAGTCAAATTTAGCTACAGGACATATATGAATTACTTCTTTAAGGATTGAGCAGGGACTTGTGATCATAAATGCAACTGTAGATGTTGCTAAAGTATTGCTGTTATTTACTGATGTTCGTACAGTGTCCTACCTTATAATCCAAATAGGGGTCAATATGAATTTCATCAAAAAGTAATATAACGTTTGTATCTTTATCACTCAAATATTGAAAAATGTTACTAGCATAGGTTAAAAAAAATGCCTTTCATCAATATGGGGATCTGTCCAAAATGTGTTAGGATGAGGTAAAATAATAGCAGCATGATTACGCAAATATTTATAGGAATAAGGGCTTATAGTAAACAAAATTGAACATAAAACCATAGTGCTCCGTGAATACCGATAAGTATCTCTCTTTTGAGGTAATCAACAAAGTTAGCTGCTCTGAAAGAAATTTTAGATTTTGTGTAAATTTATGGGATCCTTTTAGGTTTAAAAGAAAATCCGTTACAAATTTAATTTTTTTTTTGTTTTCTCGTCTTGGTCAGAATCAGGTTGATGTGAATTCATCTCGCTCTCGTTATTGGAAGTTTCACTAGTAATGGGGAGGTCATTGTTAAGAGGAATTGATATCATATTATCAATTGCATCGATTAAACATTCTAATTCATCCAAACTGCCGATTATAAATGGGAATTTCAAATTTATTATTGAAACAGAAATAGACTGGTCATATAAAAATTTTTCTAATTTTGAATTATTATTTATTACAATCGCCCAAGTTATTATATGACCACGAGAATACTTAAGCATAAAAAAAGTTATTTTATCAAAGCTCTTACTGGAAACCACCCTTCCTTAACAATAGAAGTTTAAAAACTCCTCAAAATTTTGGGAAAACATCTAGCCTCTCTATGGCTATTAAACTCCTCTTTACTTTGCTGTAGTGCTTGCAACAATTCTAATTCCTCAAGTTCCTTATTTTTTCGTCTTTACTTTTACGACCAAATACATTTTTTGAAAAGTAGTTGGGGCAGTTTGGAAAAATAGTTAGTATGGCATTTTCTTTCAATCGAGAATATTTTAAATGTACTGTAATGATCTTACCTGACTTTGGATTCTGTTGTGAATTAATCCAAATTTTATTACCTACAGGAAAATATAACTCACACCTAAAATGTGTTTTTATTGTGAACTAAACTGTCTTGCGGGATAGCTTGAAGCCATTTCTTATGCAACACATCACTTTTTGGAAAGCTAAGTAGTTTCCATTACAGCCTGGTGCACAACATCTGGACGGTATTGTTCACATAAATTTAAACACACTAAAGTATTGATATTATAAAGAAATAAACAGGAAATCAATGGAAATCGAAAAACAAATAAGAATCCGGTAGAAATTAAGCTGGCAAACTGACAGGAGGCAGCGTTGCCAGATTTTTAAGAAATGTCTCGTCATCCTGGAACTGCTAGCTACAGCCCAAATATTAAATCGTTTGCGTTGGTCGTTGCGCCATGGTAAAAAATATGTTACGAGTTTGCAGAATTCGTTCTGACCATCAGGATTTGGTTCATCTGGGTTGGTAGAGTTAGTTTCATACATTATTTGGGATGTAAACTATTTAACGTATATTTAGTTGAACTTTAATTTTTACAGCATTTGTTGTCGTAAATGGAACTAAATGTTTATACAAAATAATTAGGTTATTGGTTAGCAACGTTTATTTTCTTAAAGGTATTGATTCCGTTAGCGCCGTTTCACACGCGTCCGACATCGGATATCCGACGTCAGATTTCCGGTTAATCCAGCACGTTTCCGGCGTCTGACTGTCCGACAAACGTGTGAAAGCTTTCATTTAATGTTACGTACCTCGCGATCGGATATCCGATACTGGATGATCTTATCCGGCATGTGTTTCACACGAGTCCAACATCGAATATCCGGCGTCGGATATCCGGTTTATCCAGCACGTTTCCGGCGTCAGACTGTCCGACAAACGTATGAAAGCTTTCATTTAATATTACGTACCTCGCGATCGGATATCCGATACCGAATGATCTTATCCGGCATGTATGAAAAAGCACTTATTGCTTCACTTTCCGGTTTTTATATATATATACTTTTTGGATTTTAAATATTTATTTATATTTAATATAACTTCTATAATATACCAAAGAAAACTTTTACATTAAGTATCTAATATATGGTTAATTGTAATCTTGGAATCCAAGACAAATATTTGACGATTGTTTGATAAATAATTTGTGGCAAACTACAGTAAGAAGTAGCACAAATTGTGATAAAGCACTCAATCTGCCAGCACCGGTTACAGAATACATATACGGAAGTAGGCGTGATAAAATAATTAATACTTTTACTGGACTCCTCTTGGCTCCTCTTATGCTTTTCTTATGGCAAAAAAGTGTAGACCACTTAGGATGACGTCACTGCTAATTTTAATATTAGCTAGTTGGCCTAGATATAGGAGGTAATGCTGAAGCCCTTATTTGGGCGGTGCAAAGCATCCCAACCAAGTTTCTGGGTGAATGCGGTAAGCGAAGCTCACAAGTGAAGCTGCATCAGTAACCACATAACCTAGGAACCACCATAAAAATTGAACCATTACATGAAGCACCTTAAAAAATGCGTTCATTTATAAATAATATGATCAGCTTCAGCGAATACATTTATACTGTGTAGGTTTGTCTTGTGTTTTCCTCAAACGGTATATGAAAGAGAAAATAGATGTATAAAAAATTACCATTTGTGCTTTATTGCCAGTGCTGACCTGTACTGACTGGTCACTTAAGAAATTGTAATCATTCAAGGTAATTGGTCAACAAACATCTACTTTAGAACCTACTACCAAATAACGTCGACTTAACAGGGTCTTAACCGACAGTAGCGATAAATAATTCACAATTTTTACGATCACGACCAATGAGCCTTGGCCTTTAGATACAACGAATATGCATTGGGCAGGGGCGTTTCAGTTTTTATGTTCATAGAAATTGTTTACGGCTTTAAACCTTTTAGAAAGCTGAGCTCGCTTAGTTTTTACAGTAAATTAGTATACATGATACAAATCCTAGTAAACATAAGCGTGCAACCCAGCAGCAAAATGTACTTTCGAATTAAGCAACTGTAAAATCCATCCTCAAATATTCTCACGTTCCCAGATTTAGGTCGGCTGACCCAAGATGGCTCTTGGCGATCTTTCGAGTGCCTCAACAGCTGCTTACAAGTGCATTACTTCGGGTCCGTCGAGCGCGATAACGTATTATTGAGCAGAACAACGGAGCCTCAGGTTATTTGTGTTCCGTGATACCTTGGCCGAATGCAGGAGAGGATGCTTTCCTTTATCTGGAGAGCTACTCCTATATAAATGTTTATTCAAATTATGGGTCTTGTCGGCTTGAATATTCCATGATTTATGTCTGGAAAACGTTACTGCAATTAGGGTTAGTTATTCATGGAAGTGATATTTTTAAAATGTGTCTTGTTTATTAAAGTATAGTTTTAAGTGTGTTTTCCTTTGTAACCTATGTTTTTACTCGGGCAATGTATTTCTTAAAAAAAATACCGGCTCATATCGGCAGAATATATTCTAGAGGATTTCTTGAAACAGATCTTTAATTAGCCATTGTTACTGACAATCAGGACGGCATCAATAAATCCAGCCCATACTTATGAACTTTATATAAAGATAATAATTTAAAATACTTCCTCGAATAGATTAATTTTCCTAAACTATAAATCTCCCCTAATATTTCCAACGTTGTAAAGTAGATGTAATCGTAGAGCTAGGAAGCTATCGAGGTCTTAAGGTGCACCATGTATCTTCGCACAAACCCTCTTTATGGCATCCAACATGTGTCCGTGAATTTGGATGTCAGTTTGAGTTAGTATCGGCATATCTCTACCGCCCAGCGACATTATTTTGCGTCGGACTTTCGCAAAGCTCTTTAATCTCGCCAAGCTAAGTAGCTCAGGATTACTTCATCAAAGTTATGAGTTGGATTCGAAAGGAAAGGGATTCTGCACACCGTTTGACTATGATGTATACACGTATTTACACCGATCATTTATATAATGACGCTGATTCATTTTCAACTTCCTTAGAGTTTGGGTATTAGTATAAGATATATTTAAATATATTAATATGTAATTACTGGACATAAACCTTAAAAATATAATTATTTTTAATGCAGGAGATCCTCTTATGAAAGTTATCGTTTAAATTTGCTTTCTGGTTAAAGATATGGTGGGTGAGGACTAACAAGTATCTACAAGTCAAAATTTGACAAGTCGTGGAAAACAGGTCTAGATATTTAGCACTAAATATTTGTCCTTTTTTGGCTCTATTGACTTAAGAATTAGTTTTAAATCTTACAACTGTGTTGAAAATTTTGAATTTTAATGAAAAATGGCAATGTAAATGAAAGAAAAACAAATATTCAAAAAAGTATAGATATAAAAATTTATAACGTTATTTAACTCTTCAATTTCAACGACCTCACATTATTTTTCTATTTTTTTATTTTTCTTATTTATTATGATTAGTCGGTATAAACAATTATCTCTTAAATCATTTATGACCGGAAAGTGGGGTTGGTAATTAACTTTATAATTAACCACTTTAATTAGTGGATCGTATCAAAATAGGGTGGTGGGGGTTTTATTCATAGGGTGAGAATTGAAACATGTATTTTAGATTTAATTTGCATTAAATATGATTATTGTATACAATGATTTCAAGCATTCATCCTTTCATACATAAAACTAAATACTGTACGTCAAGTTAACTATTACTAAATGTCTGCCAAAACTTCTTGATTATTTAATTTAACAAGAACTGCTTTCTTTACTTTTAATCAACTTCATTTCAACTAACTGCTTGTCGTTCACACAAAATACCTTAAACTCTACGTCTTCGATTCTCTCAACTTCACCAGGGATGTAAGACTTCAAACATTTGATTCGAATCTTGAAGATAGGAATAGATTTGTCTACTACAAATTTCCAACCACCATTTTACCTTTTCCTATCTGCAATAGGAGAGACGCTACGAGTTGTATTGTCTCGAGAAAATGCGTTAAAACGCCCAAAGGGTCGTTAATTCAGCAGATATTCTCTAATATAGACACACATCTGTGCAAACAAAGAAAAAACTTCTTGGCGCCAAATTCAAATGTTGTTGTTTCACGGGTGAGCGTTTGTAAGGCACTAAAATTTAATTTCTACTACCGACGCGGACAGGGAAAATAGAGTGGGAAATTGCATAGAGGCAGATGTATTTGAGAGGGTAGAAACATGTTCTTCTTTATTTGACATATTCTTGTTTACACAACATCGACGGAGAAAATGATATATTAAATTGAGAACGATAAATAACGATTTCCTTGACGGAGAGATTGGTTCGGCAATATTTTTTAATACCTCTTCTACTTCTTCTGCTTTCGCTTTCTATTAAACGCTCGTAGAAGTAACAATTTTGTTCACAGCTGCCTTAAAAAGTATAATTAAAGGCATTCTTAATCCAAACTTACCCAAACTATCTCGTAGCTTTCTTACAAAACAATTCAATACAATACAATAGTTTATTCATGTAATTTACAGTAAATGTTCACACAGGTCAATCCAATAAGAATAAGTATAATTATCCCTACTCATTACAAATATAGCAAAAGCTCCTGCAACTGACAATGTCAAAATAATTATCCAAAGACTATACAAAAGAGTATGCACTAACTAGGAACAAAATACTGTTGTCAATAAAACATCGAACAGGTAAAATTATTAAAATATTATTAAAAATACTATTAAAATAATATAACCTCACACTACAATTTATTGAAAACAAAATGTAGGAACGAATAGAAAGCTTCGTCTAACAAAAATGGTTTCAATGTTCTCCCAAAATGGAGTAGTGGAAAGGATCTTAAATGCACAGGCATATCATTAAAAATTTTCCGGACCAAGGCCATCTTGGTACCTTCTAAGATGCTAGTATGAGGGGACCATATTCTGCCTACCACGCGTATTGTGTTAGTGAATGTCCTCGTGAGTCCTGAACATGCCCAGGTTTCCCCTCACATACATCAATCACTGGTATATGTACTGGCAAGGCATAGCCAACACTCTCAGTCCCACCAACACCCACACGCAGTCATCCCGAAATCTCAATCCAGCTATCGCTCTCTGCAACCTAAACACCGTATGTGCCTCAGCCGAATGCCTCCAAGCAAGAATGACATATGAAACATGGGCTTGAAAATGGCAAAATATGCTGTCCGGATTATTTCAGCAGAGACACGCCGAGACAAATTCCGAAGCACAAAGAGGCTCTTATTGAGTTTTTTTTTGCCAGGGCATCAACATGCTTATCCCACTGTAATCTAGGAGCCAGAACCACGCCCAAGAATTTTACTTCAGATGCGTTTGCCATAGACACATCCCTCATGGACAAAATTACTCTTGTTGTTTTGCAGCATTAAGTAAGAGCCTGTTCGAACAAAACCAAGCCGCAGCTCTCTCCTGCGCATCCGTGGACCCATCCAACGATGCCTCCAGCCTGATGCCTATCAGCACAGAGAGGCACTGTGGTGTCGTCAGCAAAGAGTGTGTATTTGGCGATTGCTTTATGGTCAGGAAGATCATTGATATAAATCAAGAAGAGAATAGGGCCAAATATGGAACCTTGAGGAACCCCTATTGTAATTTCACTCCTTGTCGATTGCACCCCAGAGACACTCACCACCTAATATCTGCAATCCAAATAAGACTGTATCAGATTTATGCTGTCAGGTTAAACGTTGTATTGTTTTTGCTTTCAAAGAAGAATCGCATGATGGATGCAGTTGAACGCCTTGCTCAGGTCACAGAACAGGACTGCATGTCATGAAATTACTCCACTATAGTTGAAACAAAATCCAATATTCCCAAGGACTTTTGTTTCTTCTGTCCGCACTTCTCAAGTCCTTTATTTTTCCTTTCATCATATTTAAGGTATGCTTTGGACCTCTCGTCTTGATATCTCTTGGTTGGTTATCAGATCGATCCATGCAATTCACATTTCCCTTAATCTAAGCTATACATTTAAATTACCACTGCAGTAATAAAATGACTTCATTCTGCTTTGCCTAGTTGATTCCCATACGGATTAGAATTTTTCTATATATACTTTTAGCCTTATCAATACCCATGAGTTTTTCATACTGTACATTGTCGAATATCTTTTCAAAATCAATGAAACAAGCATCCGTACTGGTACATGTATAGACATCTCGGGATAAGCATATGCATAGGAAACAGCGCTTCTTTAATAGCCAAAGTTGTTATAAATTTTTTAATTTCTCTAATGTTCTCCATAAAATCACCAATAAACAGTCTTATACATTAATTATGTGGAAGAACATAATTACTTCAGACTCTTAGCAGCATGATGTACATGTAGGGGAGAAAATTAAGCTTCTAGTCGACGCGTTTTTGCCGACAACGAGACTACTAATTTGTTTGGATTTCGAAACGGCGAAGGAGCGCCATGTTCACAATACGGAGCCCTACATCGTGTCAGAAGGATTCTCTGCAGATTTATAGCATTGTAATGGGGCCAACTGTTTCACAACTCAACGACCGATCACCATTTTGTCGCCTCCGAGAGGCTTCCCTGTCACACTGTCAAATAAATTGAACTTAAGGCCTCCGAATCCTTTCTTCCTTATTTAGAAAAATGCGATGCCCCAGTAAATGGAATCTCGGACTGTTTTATGACATTATTACCTGTGATTGTTATGTTTAAGGAGATTTACTACCATGGGGGAGATGTTACGGCCTTTTTATTTTATTTGCAGCGTGCTTTATGTTGATATTTATCGAGATAAGGACATGCAAATAAAAAAGCCGGTAAAAATTACTTTCTTTGCCTGCGACAGATTTAACGACCTTATTTTATTTTGTGTTGCTTCGTTTCGAATTGAGTTTGTGTTATGATGAGTTATGATATAATTGGATGACGACGCTCTTATATTAAATTGGCCCCATCTTTATTAAAATTTTAAATAAAGCGTTGTCATGGCATGAATAGAAAGATGAAAATTGTCTAAAAAAATTGGCAAGTCATGTCATTAAATAATAGAGCCAAAAGTAAAATGAGATTTGTTTTAGAATAAGACATGCTTCATCGGAATATGGTCAAAACTAAATGAAATGGAGAATTCAGTGCACTTAGTACTAAATATTCTTATAAAAAGTACGTCAATAACCAAGTTCATATAAATAAATACCTTCAAAGTCTAGATATGTACATGTTTCGTCCAAGCCTGGGCATCATCAGACCACTAATAAGTGTAGAAATATCTAGACATAAAACAGAGTAAAAACGAAAAGCAACATCGGGCACAAACACAAGTTAAACAGAGACAAAGACAACTTTACGACAGACGTAAAAAATTGTTGAAACCAGGGAGGATCACATGATAACAACAATCGTAGCCAAGCAACAACAAGGTGAGGACAGTAACACTACGATAGATAATGACCCAAAACAAGGAAAACAAGAAAGGAAGAATGACAGATGGCAGAATGAAACGATATAAATCGATGGATCTGTAAATGAACCAAGTCCTAAATCCTAAATGATGTAATTTAATAATATATTGATTTTGTTTTGCTTGCTTGGAGATCCACTATTTTGTGTCGGCTATTTTTGTTCTTCTCTCCTGTTTTTCTTGTTCTGGGTATATAATCATCCACGCTTTTGACAGTTTTTGACATCTGTCAGATATCATTCGTAAACTTGTTTTATCTCTGTTTGTGTTTTTCTTGCGACCGATTATTTTCTTTTTTTACCGTGTTTTGTGTTTATGGTTGTAACTTAGTTGTATGTAATATTCCTCCTGTATTTAACGCTTTTTCTATATTTACCTTATACTCGTATACCTAGATATAAAGTCTGATGAAGTCCATCATCAGGTAATTTATAAACAGGTTTCTTTCAATCATTATGGGCATTTTCTACTAATAATCAAGGTGTAGGCATAATATGTAGTGCTGTTGTTGAGCGTATTAGTTATGTTTAATATTTAATATTATTGATAATTTAAATATATGTAGAAAACTACTATGCTGAATAGGTGTTGTTGCACTCAATAAATGATGAAGACGTTTCGGAAACCTTGATAAAAGTATTGGGACCTATAAAATTTAATCGCGCTTATTAAAGGGATGTGATGATACCTTTGGAAATCCACTTCTGGTATGATTTCATATGATACTAGTTATCGATGTATTACTAAAGGAACGAAGAGAAATTAAATATTTCTTGAATTCAGCAAATTGGTAGCACAAGGGACATAATAAACTATAGACAGTACAATCTAGCACTAGTAGTGGTTAGGGAGAAGCCAAAAGGTCTTGCTATATGTCCTTGCAGCATACCCCAACTCTCCTCTCAACCGCCAGCCCCACTTCCAATCCTCTCTACTATTCCTGACCTCCTGATGAAGGTCAGGATCCCTCGCCATGGTATGCACACAATTCCCTTGTTCTGCAATATTGATGACCAAAGGGGCAATCAGCTCCGATAGGTAGCGCTCTCTTTAAAGCTGATCTAGCTCATTGTTTTCCCTTAGGCGGCAATTACCTGTAATTACCCCTACCAGGGTGCTCAGAGACCGCTGTCTTTCGTCAGGAGCAATTTTGTCAAGCTCAGTCATAAAGTTCTTGGCCGGTCTGCTCCCTGAAAGAGTGTCCTTTATCTTAAGAGGGCCACAATAAGTCCGCTCTCTAATTGTCGCTCTTGCTTGAGTTCCAGAAAGGCCCAAAAAGTGTCCGGTCCTATGCACTGTCACCTTCACCCCGCCGCCATCCTTTGTCCCAGCATGCATATCAGCTTCACTATCTTACTCGGTATCAGCTGCTCGAAGACATCCCCGCCCTCCTGTGCCAAGTTAGTGTTAGGCCTGAGTTGCTCAGATTGCCCTGAGTGCAGCTGGGCTATCAGAGTAAATTACTAATTCCTCTTTATTTCTTTATCTGATCTCGTCCATTGTTGCAACCATTAAGATTGCGTGTTTGAAACACTGTTGCGTGCTTTTACAGAAGGAAGCTTTCCCGGGTGCCGCTATTTACCAGAAAACTCCTGCTCCAGAAGACCTTTTTCTTACCAGTCTTGAGGCGTCGGTGTAATATATGATCGCCGACACCGGCAAACTTCCCTCTCCATGTCCAAAAACTATAGAGGGTTTTGATTTTGATGATGCTGATTTTACAACCTTAGCCATTTTAGAGTGAAAATTTCTTTAGCGCCATTGGGTGTGATTTAGACTCGATAAAACGGATAAAACAGAAAAGAGGAACCGAAAAAGCTACACCAATAAAAATGTAAGGATCTATAGGATGTAGCCTGCGAGAGAATGAATTAGAACACAGTATACAGTTGTTACATGTTTGCCAAGAGTAAAAGGTAACAAGTAGTTTTCATCTGACCACTGAAGTTAAGCAAGGTCGGGCGTGGTTAGTACTTGGATGGGTGGCCGCTTGGTTTATGAAGTTTCACTTCTACCGCGTGTGAACTGTTTTTAATTATATAGTTTTTAAAAAAATAGTTTCATTCACAATACCGAAACATAATTTTTGCGCTCGACGCGCGGTTCGCTCAACATGTTAGCATTATCAGGACTAGAACTATTTTAAAAATGCCAACTCAATTATTACGCATCATAAATTATATAACTATGATAATTTGATTGGGTTATAAAGTAGATGGTCTCATATACATTTTAGGCCACTTAGTTACCAGATTTATATCTTTGTTTTTATGAACAGTTTCCATGGTTTTACCAAAAACAGCATTCATCATTAATTTGTATGCTTTGCCTTGATAAATTTGTGTTTAAATAAATACGATTTTAACAAAAAAGACTAAATTGTAGCATTTTCTATGACACTTTTAGACTTAGAGCTTGCTGTAAGTACGATATTGAATATTACCATTATTTTTACTATAGAGGGTTGTGAATAAATTTCGCTTTTGTTTTGAGGCAGGGGGTAGTTTGTATTCTGGACATAGAGGCAAGTGTTTCGAAATGTTCCTGAGGATAAACAGAATGTAAATTATCTCTATTCTAAGTATAGGTTAAAGATATATTTGCATTAGCTTTTATAACACGTTGTGACTATATTTATTTTAGTTGATAAACGTAGCACATTGTTATTAAGATAGCTTAGCTTGATTTATATTAGATTACCGTACAGCGATCAACGAACCGATTTATATTTTTAAGAATTCTGTTAGTAAAACCCACGACTCGTCGATCCATATTTTAATTTTGGCTGGAATAGTTCATAACCTTTTGGGAACCCTTTGGTTGCTGACCTCCAATCGCCGGCCGTCATTTCTGAAGATCGTTAGATCGTTTTGGGACCTCTGCTTTTAAATACATGCACAAGGCAGGCTGTAGTTTTTGTAAGGTTCGTTTCGGAGTAATCGGAATATACTACTTCTCTTAAAGGTCAGCTGTCGATTTAAATTTTTGAAAGTTCATCGGTTTTTAGGGAATATTCTCTGGTATTTCTTAAATCATTTACCTTCAATGCATTAATTGTGGCTTCCGCCGTCATGTTACCCTCAAAATAAACGAGAACTCAGTAGTTTATTGTCTTAAAATTATTTCCTGTATCGAGATCGCTCGGTTTGTTTCAGTCCATCACTACTTCTTACTCGGACGTAGGTTTTTTTACTCTCGTAACAGGACAAAGGCAAATTGACGAAAACAATCGAGAGTCCTTCTAGTTTGACCGTTCGGCGAGGAGAGAAGCCTTCTGCTAGTGCAGTCAGAGACTCCGCATTTAGTTTGCGATTTGATTCAACCTATTTATTGGATATATACTGTGGAATCTCATGGCGTTTTGACACGACCGATTTTCGGGATCTATATACTGTACTGGGTAAGCATTTTCTATGGATTTCTTTTCCTATTGCCTGTCAAGCGCGTGGACGCCATGACGCAATCGGTTTTTTTCGTTATTTCTAGAGGCTTTCCACGTTCGACAGATAAGACCGAGACTGTCGAATTTTCCTTAGCCCTCACATACGATCTAGGTAGTTATTACCGTTTTTTGCCTAAATTAATGATTTGATTGCTTTATCTGTACTAACCTTTTTTTTGTGCATGGTCCGCCATTTGCTTTTGCGTCCCATATGTTATCTTATCTGAATTTTATTTTAATGTAATTTTAATTTTCATCGTATGGGGAAGTTTATATTTTCATTTAGAGGTGATTCATCCCTATCTCTGTTATATTTAAGTTGTCTGAACCTTAGTATATCTTTTATTTGCTGATGGGCATTGCAAGTCCATGGGTTTTTTTCTGGGGGAATTAGTTTTATAAAGAAGATATATTTATGCAAGGGGGGGGGGGCTAGTTTCATTAAAGTAAGGGGGCTTCGTCTAATGCGCACTGGATTATTTCAACTTTTATTTCTGGAGGGCCACAACCTTTACCAGCAGGCCACTATTTTTACCGGCAGGCTAGAAACGCCTTTTTCTAGTGGGATGGAAGCAGACTTTATGAGCAGCAATTACCAGCCAATCTCGACATCGATCTATCGAAACTCGGCTAGATCTTCCCCTCGGGGCCATCGAGAGTCAGTACCTGAGGTATCTATAGGTACCCGGCGCCTCCCCCAGAGTTCGGCGACCGGATTTGGGGAATTGTACAGAAGTTTATCTTCCATTGATTCGTTTGTTTATCTGTTAAATATAATCGCTCTTAGTTTTCTTTTTTTAATATAACTCAAACATTGACCGCCAAGCTCTGAGATTGCTCATTAATTTTATTTTCATTTATTCACTGGTTTATCGGACCAGATATTCTGATTGCTCTGAATTTTCTCTCTTTTTAATATAAGTCAAGCGTTGGCTCAATAATTTTATTCTTTTCATTCATTTATCGATTAATATAACCGCTCTGAATTTTCTCTCTTCATAATATGAATCAAGCATCGACAGCAACGCTTTCAATAGTTTTATTCTAATTTTATCCTTTTTATTAATTTATCGAGTCATACGCATACCTAGTTGTAATTATCTTAGTTAACATCGAAGTGATCCCTTCGGTTAGTAGTATTTAGTGCATTTAGTTGTAAGGCATACAGAACCGAGTATTAACACCAGAATTGGTCTCCGTACAATCACCATATTGTACATATTAGTAGTTAAATTTAATAGTCATTGGACATTCTTTTGTCTTTAACTCACAACATCTCCATTTAACGTCCATTTTACTACAAATAGATTGTTGCTGTGTTTTCAAAAAAAAGAACCTAGTAGCAAATATATTGTTCCTTAAATTTTAGATGGTGTTTTCTTGTTAAGTTAAGTTAATTGATTAATTATTTAATTAATAAGCCAGCCTATATTATTCTCGTTTTCTTCTTAGTTTCAAATTAAGTAACTTTTGATTTAATGAGCCGGCCTACCCACCCTGCAGAATACCAGCAGAGAGCTTTTTCAGCTTCGTTGAATAGAACTGGTGGCGCTCAAACGACCCCACTACTGAGGCCGGGCAATTGTAACATGACTCTCCATGGCTAGGTTTCTTTTTAATTGGAAAAAAATCTTTACTTTCATTTTAACTTCAATCAGAAAAACGTGTTGCAAGGTTCATACTTCAAAATCTTGGTATATTTTGACATACAGCATGGATATTCTTCTCAACAACCGGCCGTATAAATTATTTTCAATATTTGCGATATAAATGGTATATCAAATATATTGGCATCTTCTAGAAAGAAATAATCATCCTTAAAAAAATCGTATTATAATAAATATTTCAATACTTTACCTGATTTTAACACTAAATCTCGTACCATGCATCAGTTGCGCTTTGAATTGCTCTTAATCATCGGCCAACTTTTTCTCTAGTTTCGACACGAAAATTAAAAATAAATGCATTTTCCAAACTTGATATATTTTCCTCCTTAGCAGCTTTCACGCCTAACGCGTTTCCCCTGTTTCGTATTTCGAAATCCAGCTATTTTCATTCATATGCCCCTGTTTGCAAATAGCAGACCTCTTTTTCCCCATAAATTTATTTGCACATCGTAAAATCGCTCTCTGATTTATTCAAATCGTTTAAAAAACAATTTTTTATATGGCCTATATGAATATGGATGATGTATATTTTTATACGTCTTGTTTATCTGCTTCTTTTAAAAAATTAAATTTCACATGAGGTATTGTAACATTTCTTAGATATATAGAATAATTAAATTAATTCTGTAATAAACACCGAATGATAAATTAATCGCGCATTTCCAGCTTTTACTATTCAACGTTTACTTTTTTACTTATCAAGTATAAACTGAATATAAATTCTAAGGCTTCATCTTTATGTATTATGTGTTTTGCCTCACAGGTAGTGGCTTCGAGACATGCTTAAGACCGTAGTTTTTGTTATTCCTGATCTCCATATTCCATGAATTTGCCTGTTCTTGTTTTTTTTTTACTGAGAAAGGTCAATTATTTTTTTAATTTGCCCCACTCCATACTTATACGGAACATGTTAGGTTCACTCCTTTCCATTATAGGTATCATCGGGATAAGTTTATGTTTGGAAGCTTCGCAACGTGCTTCCGGACTTGAAAGCCCTTTTGGGGTTAATTGTTTCTGGCTATCTACCTAATCTTTTCAGACATTGCCTTTATAGTATCATCAAGGGTCAAGAACATAGACGCAACTCCATTTTTTAAATGGCACGGCGTCTTTTTGGTAATGAAATTTAGCCATTGTGTCTAATAACAACTTCTCGGAATACCCATTGTGTTGTTTTTCTTCGACCAAACCTGCCGGAGTATTGCAGTTCGGTAAAATTTTACTCTACAGAGTACGAAGCACCAGAGGGGCTCGATTCTTCGTTGAGTTACTCTCTAGTGTGATTGGGTTTTCTGTACCACCAAGTCAAAGTCTCACTATAAGTCATCTTAGGGGTAATATCGACATAAAACAAGAGTACTCATGCTTTGTTTTCATTGTAAAAAAAGATGACATGTTGTAAATGTGGTCTAAGATCTTGTAATGACTTAATGATATATAATAATAATAAATATAAGGACGCAGTTGTAACGGTCAGAAAATGACGGAATACTTGACTGTTAATTAAACTTAAATAACTGAGCTATGGGTGTTTGCTTAAATATTGGTAAAGGCACACCTAAGAATGATATCATCATATTTACGTTGCACGGCATAATACTACTTCTCTAATTATTTATAGTAAAATCCAGCGATTTACATCCTCAGCTGTTTCGAAAATATCCTTTTACTTAAATGTCCTTCGGAAAGGGCGAAGGGGTCCACACATGTTTTTGCCTTAAATAAATGAAAGTAAATATTTAAGATTAAGTGGATTTCAGGAAATTGAACTCTATTCTTATTTCGAAAACATGCTTGTCAACAATGTTAACCTCGCTTAAGATTTTTCCTTAAATTGTTTCACGATTCCTTTATTTTATAAAATACATACCATATATAGGCGTAGTAAACTCTAATTCTTATGCATTTTATATTTATTTTTTGGGGCAAGGGGACTTTATTTTCCAAATTCCTATACAGTCTGTTTTTGTTTTCCACGTTTGTATTACTTTCGAAATGTTTTTTCGATGTTCTTTAGTAATTTCAAGTTTTGTCCATGTATTTTGCTAAAGTTTCTTACTTTCCTGGAAGAAACAAGATCGATTAGATCTTTTAAAGTATAAAGCAAAATGAAAATGAAACTCCCGATATGTCATTTCGAAATACTTAACCTTACCTTGTAATTGCAACTGCACGGTGAAAGATTTGTGAGCTTATAGTATTAAGTACATATTCTCTTTATGGCCAATTCATTTATTTGAGGTAAGTAGGACTTACCAATTTAATATATTGTGTGTATTTCAGATATTGACAGTCTTGTTTATGTGACATGTAGTATGTAGTTCGTAGGAGATTGGCTAGTTTAAAAGGAATTTCCTTTGGAGATTGCGCGTAGCCTTCTTTCTATCCTCACCATCGGTAAAAATCGAAGAAAGAACAGTCTTCAAAAGTCTGCCAATGTGACTGGCAGTGTTGGCGCCGCGGTAGTATCATGTAGCGATGTACCCTGAAGGATTCTTCTACCGGACCCATTTTTCACATAGTAACTTGGGTTAGTACAATATTGTCAAGAGATAGAACTATTCATCACAAACACCTTTTACTAATTACCCTTAAGGAGACTTTATACATGGACTGCGCCTGGAGACAACAGAAATAACCCGATAAAAAACCAAATTAATTACGTTCTTATTAACGAAAGATTTAGAAAAGGAATTCAAAGCGCAAAAACCTACCCCAGTGCTGATGCAGACTCCGACCACAATTTACTTCTTGCGAACATTAAAATAAAATTGAGAAAACAGAGGAAAAAAAGTAAAGCTCCGAAACTAGATTTATCAACACTCGTGAGTGAAACCTGTCAGCAACCAATAAATGAAGCCATCGCACAAACATTTCTTGAAGCTACAGCAAGGATATCAACAGTATCTGGAACGAAATGAAGATAGCTGTGACAAACGCAGGTGAAACGGTTGTTGGAAGACAGAAACAAATTGCAAATAATGTTTGGATGACACCAGATATTATACTCCTTAAAGATGAAAAACGCAAATACAAAAATACAAACAACCAAAAATATAATCAAATGAAAAAACGAATAGACTACATGATCAAGGAAGCTAAAGAACGCTGGATGGAAAAATTGTCAAGAAATAGAAGAGCTGAGCATGAAACACGATAAAGGAAAAACCTAAAATACTGAAAAAAACAAAAACTGAAATCCATTATGGGCAAGACATGGAAGTAAATACCACTCACTGGTAATAATAAATTCAAATGAAGAACTTCAGTTATCAGAAGAAGACAAAAGAACACCATGGGAAGGATACATAAACGACTTATCTGCAGATAATAGAGGAGAAATAAACAAAACAGCACTAGCTGACGACAAGGATAATAATAACTTACAAATTCCGAAATCAGAAGTGGAATACACAATTAAAAACTCTAAAGGTGGTACAACTCCAGGGCCAGACGAAATTCCAGCCGAACTAATAAAAATATTGAATGATAAAATTAGAGAGTGTCTCTAACCAAGTTATTGAATAAAATATACAAATACCAGACGAATGGTTAACATCTGTCCTGTTACCTATACCCAGGAAAAATAATCCTAAGTCTTGCGATGACTACCGATTAATTAGCCTTATGACCCACACGTTGAAAGTTTTACTGAAAGTTATTCAACAACGTATATATAAAAAATGTGAATAGCAATAATTAGACAGTTTGGATTAGAAGCGGAATAGAAACTAGAGAGACGTTGTTTGCAATGATGGTATTACTACAAAAGTGAAGAGAATATAATAAAAACGTGTTTATATGTTACATATATTACCGAAAAGCGTTCGATCGACTTCAACGCGGTAAGCTTATTCACACATTAAAAAACATAAACCTAGATCCCAAAGATATTGTAATCTACTAAAATGCATAAGCTACTAAATAAATATCACCCTGTCCTAAGTTTGAACTTAAACTTGGAAATTGTTATATAAACATTACATTCAAACTATAAACAATGCACGCAATCAACGGGAGCGATTATGAACCTTAAGCGAGCAATGGTCATCACTTTTTTTAATATAAATACGCTACCGATCCTTCAGTTCGGCAGGCTTTTATCTCACCTAAAACCAGCTCCCAAGTTAGCTAAACAGCTGCCTGCGGGTTCTATCCGCTCCTAGGTTACCTACACAGCTGCATTCAGGTTCTACTCCTTTATTCCTGACCCAAACCTAGTACCGCTTAGCCACACGGCAGCTGAGTCTAGAGGTTTCACAACCGCAGTAGTAAAAGTCAAATCAAGGATAAATCAGAGGAGGAATCAGAGTTCTGAGAAAGACAAGTGTCTTAGTAGAGCCAGTTAAATAGCTAAAAAGTTTAGTCAAATATTCTAGTACTTTTAAATAAAACTCCACATAAAACTCTTAAGAAAAACTATAATGATAAGACAGTAACCAAAGACTTATAAACAATTACAAACCATACCTCAAATCGAGAAAACATGCTCGCCTTAGTAATCGGGTATAATAGAATCTCCTTACATTTCTAACCAATAGACATTGTTAAAGTTTCATCATTATGTCTGTGACAAATAGACATTGTTATTATTAAAACTAAAAGTGTTTTTTTATCATCTCTTATCACCCGTCGTAAATCAGGCCCGAACGCCCTGAACTGCACCCTTGCACGCTAAGCAAGGCGTGTCATCACGAATAAAACACATAGTGGCAGATTGAGGGAAGCGTTAAGTCTAACCAAAAGACCCCGTCATTGTACTAATCGTGATACGATTCTCCTCTGAGACGTGTGTCATTCTTTTTATTCGTGACAATATTATTCTAATCAAAAATCTATACTACAACCAAACAGCTGTAATATGGGTAGACGACAGTGAAACAAACCACGTCTGTCTGCTATCACGACAATTGTTCAATGTCTACTCACAGCTAATATTTCAGAAAGCACTATGGGAAAGAACGGAAGATGTGACCATTGGAGGGACCATCATTAATAACATAAGATTTGCAGACGATAGAGCAATAATGGCAGAGACTATAGAAGACCTACAAATCCTTTTAGGTAGCATTAGCAGTGAAAGCAAAGAAATGGGGCTAACAATAAACATAGATAAAACCAAATACATGTTCATTTCAAAAACTCCAATTCACAACATACACTGGAAGGTAAACAGCTAGAGAGGTTCGACAAATATAAATACCTTGGAGCAACCATAAATTTCCAACTGGACCGAGATGAGCAACTTTGATAAAAGTCAGAATAGAAATAGCCCGAAAAGGATTTGTAAAATACAGGCCAATGTTCACAAATAACACATTAAGTTTAACCATCAGATTAACGTTTCTAGAATGCCATGTGCGGTCTCAACTGCTATATGAGGCAGAAATTGCACGTTGAAAGCACAATCCGTAAAGAGATTAGAGCACTTGAACTTAAAATTCCTTGGACTGGTAGAGCCACAAGTAAAGAGGTATTAAGAAGAATTGAACACAGAGAGCAGAAAACTATTGACAATCGTCAAAATAAGAAAAACAGCATGTTTGGGTCACATACTTCGTAATGACAAATACTCTCTCTGACAAGTGATCATGCAGGGAAGAATAGAGGAAAGGCAAAGGAAGGAAAAAGAAATCTTGGCTGAGGAATATCAGAGAGTGGAGTAACCTCAGTGTTGAACAGATATCTTACGTTGAAAAAGATAGGGAAGCGTTTAAAGAAGTGGTCGCCAATCTTCGTTAAAGAAGACGGCATGTGAAGAAGAAGAAGATCTTGGGTTATTGGATTTGGTACCTGGGTTCAGTTCTATAACTTGGATTTACCGCTGTCTTCATCTTCTGATTTTTTTCATACATCGTCCACTGCACGTGGATAGTTACTGCTTTTTATTTAATTCCTCTTGCAGAGGCTCTGTTTCGTCCATCCCTTAAGGCAGCTTAGCTGATTTCGGCGCAACATGCAGATAGAATAAAACCTTTTTTATGTGTTTTACTTTTCCTGCCTGTAAACTTTTCTTGCTTTAAGTTTTGAACAAAGAGTTATATTCGAAGAGTCCTTCCTCTACCAAGGAAGCCCATTTTATTTTTCAAATGTTTAGGTGCGGAAGTATCTTTCATTTACCAAGGAAGTCGGGGTCTCTCGTATTAGCAAACCTTGAAGCCGTTTCCTCACCCTCTTGATCACCCCAGTTTTCCAAAATTGTGCACACGCAATTTAGGAATCAAAAGTTATTAATAAAAACTATCTTGGACTAAATTAAATGTTCAATCGTGGCAATATACGCATATTATTGTCAATTTCGCAGCAAATTCATAAGATCGGTTTTCTAATTTTTATAATTTTGAGCACTAACCGAACTTCCTAAATTCAATAATTTATCAAAGTAGTAGATAGTCTGAATGAGTCGTAGGGTAAAATTAAAATAACCAATGCTTTATTTGAAAGCTTTCAGAGCTTAAAAATGCTTCGTAAAATACACATTAAATATCTATTAAATGAATATAGTATATTATGTACCTACCCTATCATATTGAAAACATTAAAATACTATTCCTCGATCGTGTGTTTCAAATTATTTATACTTTTTAATACACATGCAAAATCACACATTCTTTTCTGGATTTAAAACCGACACAAAAATATTCCTATAAATAAAAATGCCTGTCCAAGCATAATGAAAAAGGATGTAGACCATTGTCTTGCCACAAAAACTTTTTACAGTATAATTGCCGACAGTAAAAGCCGGACAAATAGAAAGATAACATTTTTAGAGATGTCAAAAATACTCGAGACAGTAACACCCCTGCATACAAAGTGGAGAAGCGGGAGAACGGTACGAAACGAAAAAGGACCATTGTCCATTCAGCCTATCTTGTTTGTCAGAAAACTTTTGTCAGTTTGACAACCGGACACGGTTTTGTATTTTTCTCATGCTTCAGTCTCCAGAAATTATTAAAAAATGCATTTTAACATATGCGACCCTTGGAGGAATTGTGTGTATTTTATGCGGATTTAAAATTAAAAGCCTTTAAATAAACGAATTTTAATTGTTGCGTTATGAATTAATCTCTGTGGATGATTCTGCATTAGCAAAAATTAAAATTTATTATTTAATATGCCAATGGACATCTTCGCTTTTTCAGGATGGCTAGCATGTGTCACCATTTCTAAAGTGGATTAGTTGGCGACAAGAAACTGTAATAATTATTGTATCTGTTAACAACACCACAGCCTCATCATTAAAATAGTTCCCAAGAAGTTTTATCTCCAAACCTGGCCACCTATTATATATCTTCCAGTAGTTATTTTGCTTAAACAAATTTACACGAATGTAAATATTCACTCTTAGTAATCTTTGTAGCGAAATACTGGTGGTTTCATTATCTACAATTTCGAAATCAAGTCTCTTTTAAAAAGATGTTATCCTGTTACGCGTATCCAATTTCATTTTATATAGACCAAGGCAAGTTTATTTGATCTTTACAAGTAATGCCCTCTGTGGGGTCAAATAAGGGTAGAAAAAGGTAATTCTTATTATTCTTAGGGACTTTTAGTGCGTGACTGGAAAAAATACTAGCTCACGGGATATTTAAGGGTTCCGTCCACGTACGAAGATTCAGTTACCTGGTTTTATCAGCGAGAGGGTTCTTTATTTTAGAACGACATTTTTAGAATATTTGAGGGGGGGAAAATGCGTGAAAGTATCTGTTGAGAGAAATGAGATCTGCATAAATCTAAGACATGGTCGAGCTATAGACTTTGTCTTGAATTTCTTTTAATGCACGGACATAAGCAATCTAGTGTATATCCTCCTGAATAGAGGGTCAGGAGGACAAATGGACCAAATATATCGTTTTTAATAGTAAAAGTACGGACTCCAAATAGCTTGATCATATCCAAGTTTAGGTCTCATGTTATATGCCTTATAAAGCTAGAGCATCTTTTCAGGAGAGATGTTTTTAAAAGCTTGTAAAATCTAGTATACGAGGTTATTAGCTTTCTTGGTAATGCTTTTGACATGAGACTTTTATTTAAGATTCGCACTAATAAAAATCTACAGGTCCATTTGCTTCATTATAGCATTTAGTTGTTTGACAATTCATTGCGCAACTTAGTTAAATCGAGCTCCGACAAGGCTTACAGGGAATATATGCTGCGTGCCGAGACAAGCATAACTTCTGATACCTCAAACTTCTGGTCTTTTATTCAAAACAAGAGAGCTCAATCCGACATTCCAACTACTACGAAACACACTAATAACCCTTACCATGGACCCCAATGTGTCGTTTCGGTTTTTTCCAACTATTTCCAAAGTGTGTACAAAGACTCCCACCAGCCTGCAAATATTGATCCGTTGATGCAGTATTCCGACAGCATCGACATTCCGCCAATAACTACTGATGATATAGTTGTGGCAAACAAAAAACTTGAAAACAAGATCACCTCTGGCCCAGATGGCATCCCAAGCTTCATCGTTTTGTGTGAGTCACTGTGTCATATCATCAATCTGATCTTGTTTACTGGGCATGTTTCCCGAAACCTGGAAGGTGGCGAGGGTCTGTCCAATTTATAAGAAACGCGATCCAACAGTTATTTAGAATTATCGTCCTATCTCCCTTCTATGTAACTTCTCCAAAATATTTCAGATTATCCTGCACAAATTTATCTACTCCAAGATCAAATACAGGCTTTCCGTCGAGAAACACGGATTTTTTTCAGAAAGGTCGTGTATTCCTAATCTATGTTACCGCTCGCACTATGTCTAGGCTCTCAATGATAGGAGCAAGTCGACGTAGTCTACACGGACTTCCATAAAGCATTTTGTCGAGATTGAGGTCTTTAGATCTGACACATTTATCCAAACCTCATAGTTCCAACCTTGGGCCCCTTCTATTCAATATATTTGTTGATGATCTAATTCGCAAGATTTACTGTTTTAAGCTGGCCTACGCTGACGATCTTAATGTCTTCAACCGTACTGAAACCTTTGCAGACTGTCTTCTCGTCCAGGCTAATGTTGACACTGTTAGCGAGTTGCGCGCAACCAGCAGACTTAATCTGAACTCTGAACATCCCAAAATGTAGTGTCATTACCTATCATAGAATAAAAAGTCCCATCATCTTCAACTATTCCGTTAGCGGCACTGTTGGACGTTGACGACAGTTGACGGTCTCAACTGTCAGGGATCTTGGCATAGTGTTTGACGAGAAATTTAAATTTGTTCATCATATAAAGGAGCTTAAGCAATAACGAATGGACATCAGACAACACAAACCGAGAGAAATATGCAGGGTGATTGAAGAGAACTAAAGTTTGAAGTTTTAAGACAAAACATGGCAACGGGGAGAAATAATATAAATAAACTGAAGAACAAACAAGGACAACTTGTCAGTGATAGAGAGATCATTTTAGAGGTTGTGGAGAGCTTTTACCGCGAACTGTTAAAGAATCAGAACAACAATATGAAAACCGTCCCCCAACAAAGGTAATAAGCCGAGGTTCCGGTGAGGTGCCAGATGTAACACTACTTGAGATACGAAAAGCCATGCAAGAAATGAAAAATATCACCCGGACGCGATGGAATAGTGATCGAGGCTATAAAATATGCTGGGATAAAAATGCTGCGAGTCCTAGCTAGACCCTTTAATAAATGCTTAAGGGAAGCGACAACACCAACCCAGTATTCCAACACGGAGGTAATTTTGCAGCGTAAAAATGAGAATATTACCGATCTTTTAAACTACCGCCATATAAGCCTACTCTCTCATATATACAAGCTCTTCACAAAGATCATTACAAAGAGAATAATTATAAATCAGAGCTCTACCAACCACGAGAACAGGCAGGGTTCAGATCCGGATATGGCACGAACGATCATTTACTGGTAATAAAAGAACCAATTGAGAAATGTGCCGAATACAACAAACCCTTGGTATTGACATTTGTGGATCATGAAAATGCTTTCGACACAATAAATCAACAATAAATGTTAGATGCTTTAACGAAATGTCGAATAGATCACCACAAATATAATCAAACATATATATCAAAATGCTACAATGAGTGTGAGAGTTGGAGACCAACAAACAAATAAATCCCCAATGCGACGCGGCGTACGACAGGGAGACACCATATCACCAAGGCTGTTTACTACACTGTTAGAATATGCATGCAAAAGGACCAACCTAGATGGGAAGGGCATAAATATAAATGGTGAAAGGCTTAGCCACGAGATTCTCGGATGATATAGTCTTGATAGCCGATCAAATGGACGAAGCCAAAAATTTATTGGCCTCTCCTTCCTGGAAGCTGAACAGAAAATTAACATGGCTAAAACACAAATTATGACAAACCTCGTGCTCAGTGAAAATATAAACCTAGCTGGGAAGGCAATCGCTTATCGAAATAGGGGAGCCTTCCAACGAGGTGGACCGATGTCATAAAGCGTTGTCAAGGAAACTGGATACAGGCGGCGCAGGATCGGAACACAAGGAGAAGATTGAGGGAGGCCTACATCCAGCAGTGGATACGAGAAACGGTTGATTGCTGATGATGATGACGATGATAGAGCAGATCGCGCTGGTACGTTACGAATGTTGGGTCTTCTAATTAGAAATTTAAACAGTTTACCAACATCTTTGCCATTAAAGTGTTTTATTACTCCTTCATTAGAACAAGGCTGGATTATGGGTCACTTGTATGAGGTCCCGTGTATGATTACCACATTGATTGGGTGGAGGCTGTGCAGAGGCGATTTCTCAAGTATCTTATGTTCAGTAAGGACGGTATCTACCCAGACAGAGGGTTCGATCATAACCGTTCATTGTCCAGATTCGGAGAAATATCACTGTCTGCGCGGAGAGACTCACAATCGGTGACATTCCTTTATAACCTTCTCCATGATGTGATCGATTGTCCCTTGCTTTTGGAAAGTATACCATTTCATGTACCGCGTTTAGGAGCTAGACAGCAAGCCGCGTTCACTCTGAGATTGGCGAGATCTAATATTCTGTACTACAGTCCCATTCACAACATGCGCAAAAATTTCAATCTCGTACCAAACGCCTGTGATATACATACCAGCAGCATGTCTAACATCCTGAAACACCATTCTTCATCTTCATTTTTCATCTGTATTTCTCTTGTTTCTTCTTTGTCACTTCTTATTTGGGTTTCTTTTTAAGTTTCCCTAACTTACTTTGCGTTATTCGTACAGTTCTTGATCGGTTTTGTTCCTCCTCATTCCTTATTTTTAGCCTTGGCTTAGTTTGCTAGTTGATTTTAATTATAACTATTATTTATTTCATATTTTATTATTTTTATTTGTATAACAATATTTTTGTAAATTACTTGTTCTTAATTTTTATGTGAATTTCCTGTTATTGGGCGTTTGCCTGTTGGAAATAAAGAGCTTATTATTATTATTATTATTATTATTATTATTATTATTATTATTTTTATTTTTATTATTATTATTATTATTATTATTATTATTATTATTATTATTATT
>MU184305.1:150840-173134 GCA_016904865.1 Pissodes strobi | reverse complement strand
TTATTATTATTATTATTATTATTATTATTATTATTATTATTATTATTGTTATTATTATTTTATTATTATTATTAATATTATTATTATTGTTATTATTATTTTTATTATTAAAAATAAGATATACATAAATCCAGGACATGTTTGGGCCATAGACTTTGTCTTAGGTTCCATCTAATGTACGGGAATCGACAAGCTAGTTACTAAAATATGGCTTAAAGTGTATACAGTATGTCCACGGATAGAGAGTCCAATAGAACAGATCGACCAAAAATATCGTTTTCAAGTATAAAAGTAAGGAATTCAAATAGCTTGAGCATACCCAAATTTAGCGGGAATCGACAAGCTAGTTACTAAAATGTGGATTAAAGTGTATACAGTATATCCACGGATAGAGGGTCCAAGAGAACAAATGGACCAAAAATATCGTTTTTAGGTATAAAAGTAAGGAATTCAAATAGCTTGAGCATACCCAAATTTAGGTCTTATATAATATGATTTATGAAGCTCGAGTATCATTTCAGGAGAGAGGTTTTTAAAGGCTCTTGAAATCAAGTATAGCGGCGCTCTTAGCTTTTTTGATAATGCTTTTAATAATATCCAAGACCTTTTGCTCCATTACAGCATTTAGTTGCACTAGAAATAACATTTGCTTCAATATAAGACATTTTTTAGTCATAACCTTTGTCTTAGATTTCTTCTAATGCTCGAATATTAGCATCTAATTACTAAAATATGGGTTAAAGTGTCTAGAGTATATCGACGGATAGAGGCTCCAATAGGACAAATGGACCAAAAATGTCATTTTCAAAAATAAAAGTAAGGACTCCAAATAGCTTGAGCATACACAAGCTTAGGTCTTTTAGAGTTATGAAGCTGGAGTATCATTTCGGGAGAGAGGTTTTTAAAATATTTTCCAGGTCTTTAGCTCCTTTATTTTGTTGTACTGTTTCTATGTGATATTCGCATCGTGCATTGTTGCGCCCTAGATAAAATAGAGAACGTTTCATGTCATTCAGAGGTATCTGCCAAGAAATTGTCTACTTACTCTTTGATATGATCAATATTTATTTGCAGATGTAGATGGCATGTTGACATGTTGACTTTAATTTTCTTGGCATATCACCAATATAAACGAGGAACAGCAGCGGGCCGAACACCGGACTCTGGGGGACTCCACTGAGCACTTGGTTTCACCTATCCCAACACGAAAGTGTGGACTTCGTAGGCAAGCTCCGATAGACTCCACCAAATATCTCCCAACTCCTTAATGATGCAATTTATATGAAAGTCGGTCACATAGAAACTTATCAAGTCCCTTTCTATCGGCAAACGTCCAACCATGGACTCTCGTAAGCAGGTTTGTGAATATGGACCTACCTGAAACAAATCCATGTTGAGACAAGCTAATAACATTATATTCCACAAGGAGGACTTTAGTTCGCGAACTATGACGACCTTCTCCATGCTCTTCTATATACCACTTGTCAAAATTATTCGTCTGTAGTATCCTGTACGCTGTTTGTTAGCCATTTTGTATATGGAAAGAACTATTGCTATCTTCCACTAGTCTGGCAGTTTATCCTATACAAGATTTTTATTCATCATGACGGGATGAGGCCCTGATAGCACTGAAGTACATCTCATCCAGAAAACAGTTTGAATCTCTTCTTCTTCTGGCTTCAGTGATCTGAATGCCGTTTTTACTTTTTGAACCGTAAAAGTAATTCATTTTAGAAGAACTGGTGACACAGATGCAAGATCCACATTAGGCATGTTGCCAGCATCCCCCCTTCGTGAAGACTTCGTGAAATTTGTCTACAAAGTCCTCAAGAGTTTAGCATTAGTTGACTTTGGCCTCAAAGTAAAATTGGTTAGCCAGTAGTTTTGTGAGTGCCTGGTATAAATATAGGAATGCTTGTCGGAGGACTAAGCAAATTTGACCCGATTCCTCCGGCTTATTGAATTCGATTTTTGAGTGAATTGATTTGCCTACTGTAGTTGGATTAGCTGATATCAGTCCTAACCGTGCTGTATTGATGCCATTTATGTAAGCATGTTCGAGCCAGTAGAAAAAGTTATAATCTATATGATGTTACATAATCCATACTTTAGAAAATTCTTATATTAATGAGGCCTATATTCTCGAGGGCCCATCTTTTGGTCACTGTGGTTAATATGCAACATGAGGCACTATTACTACCATTAATTTTTCTTGCATTTTGTTAGGATTGATCATTTAACATCTCAAACAAAGCGAGCAAATAAAACCTACATTTATTGTTGTTTAATATATAATGTACCTAATGTAATGCTAATCCATAGTTTAGAAAGTTTCTGAGCAACAAATTAATACAAGAGTTGATTAATGGCGAGCTTATTTTTTTGCATTTAATAACTGATATTTATTGAGCAAATAAAAATGTTATATCGACCCTTTTTACGAATGGCTGAGGGAAGCCGTAACACGTTGGGGGTAGCTATAACGAACATTGTATTGCTGTAGTCATTTAGAATATATGGCCTGGGGACACAGCCAGTGTTCTCCAAATAAATCGCACAAATATCCCAGCTTGGCGGACAATCGATACTTACAGTCACTATTATTAAAAATTGCGGGCGTCCTCTGGACAATACAATGCGACTGGCCTTCATGAAATTCTATTATTTTATTTTTACGTTTATATTTGAAAAAAGTTTAATGATTCGACTTAATCGATAGCTTTTTAGCATTGAAAATAAATTCACTGTAATCGGAGAAAACTACGAAAAATAAAATCGACAGTGACATTTTGATATGTGGTAACTCAGAAATCGACACTTGATGTTTCACAAAATGTTGACTTACATGAAGGTCTAATTTTGTTTCCCCAAATTATGTCTGCTGAAAAATTCTAATCTGTCCAGAAGGTCGATGGGGCCCCTAAGTACGATTTCCCTTTTTCGCGTAAAGTTGTATTAATTTTTTTCATATTTATTATTACCGGTCTCGAGACAGATATTATCTTCTACATTAAATTTGTAGTGTTCTCGCTGTCAACATTTGAAGGATTATTAGTTTCTTTTTCAAGTTGAAAATCGTCTTTATCCTCAACGTTTTTTGCATCAGTTCTGTCTTTGATATTTTTTAAACTTGATTGCTGTTGTTGATGTTTTGTCTGACGCGATCGGAATCAGAACTTGCACGGGCAAGTCACGACGCTGATTAGAAATTATATCTTCTAATACGTCAATAGACATATTCATAATATCGAAATGTTCAATATTTACAGGATGATCAGGATTTGGCTCAGGTTTGGTAACATTATTAACAGATAGCTTTAAAGAGCAAGTAAGTTATTTCTTTATTGAAAAAATTATGATGTTGGACTATGTTTGTATTTTAAGTTAGTAAGGATATTGTCACGTCGGCACAATCTGTCATACATAATTTGGGACCTCCACCATATATCACGACTTGTTTGATGCCTCATTTTTATCACCAATAAGGGCATTATTCCTCGGCTGCTACAGGGCTCTCGTTTACTTAATAATACGGAATAAAAGTGAATCACGCTTTAAAGGAAAGATTACGAAATTAAGTATTTCGCTTCAGCTTCGTTTTGTGTAAAAAAATCATATTAGTGATTAATGCTTATAAGACTAAAGGGGCTATATTAGATGCTTTCGATTAAAGAGTGTAAGAGACTCTTTTTCTATTACTGAGAGTATGCTGGATGTGTTGGTGTGAGGAATCCCGTGCACCCTGCGTTTGCAGGCAGACTTGGTTTACTGGCGGACCAGATACATGCATCCTATGTTTGTAAAGGGGCTTTATTTATTGGCGGACCATATAAGTACACTTTGTTTGTTTGTTGCGAATAAACAAGGCTGAGCGCTGCGGCAATTTATACTCGTCACCTATTTATTTATCTTTGTGGGGTAGGTGTCATAATTGCTGGGAATAATTAGCTTCAATTGTTGCAAATGGTCATATTTCGTTTTTTTCTAATGAGTAGTTGTTCAGCAAAGAGACTACGAAGTACAACAGGTTGGACGGCCGTTGGTCTTATAGGAAGATCCGTGGGGGCATTTTCAAACTGGATTTTTTTAGCTTATTTGGCCTTCAGGTAGATATGGCAGAGCTCTTACGTGGTTAATGGTCGGATCTACCGTTTCTCTCTGTTCATATTGGTATCTTTGAATTGTAGTACATGTTTTTCTTAAGGTCCCTAAAAACGAGTTATCCAACGTAATTATTTCATTTGGATTGTGCCTTCGAGAATAATTTGAGTAGAAAATCACTGGCTTCGAATTGTTAATGTAGCCTTTCAAGCATGAAGCAAAGACTAACGTTAGAAGGTCGCCTTCTGCTTCATTGAACCAATAAACACCAGCCGTGCTTATCAGCTATATTAATATTTATAAAGTTATGTAGGCAAAGTTTCGTTTTGCAATAGGCAGATTATGGATTGACTGCAGGACAAATTTAAACTGCTTCAAGGTCCATTGTTATTGTATTACAAATACTATTTTCACTGTCCATTTTGTAATAAGATTTTTCTGCTGTTGCTCGTTCTTTGCTATCTTTGTGACTAATGCTGACATCTTCAGTTAAATTTGTGTCAAAAGCAAATTTGCATCTATTCTTTTTTGGCTGGTATGGTGAAGTATTAAGTTTTCTGGCTATTATTATAAGCGATGTTCTGGATTCTTCAGATTTTATTTTATATGCATTATGACAGAATGATTTGAAAAAATGTGTTTCAGATAGAGCTTTTGACTTTCTTGACGGTGGTAAAGTAAAGGTACTCTATTTAATTGTTATAACAATGTCATTAAAAAACAATCTTAAACTTCTGGTCCCGACCCGCTGAGTTACAGCTTTTGCTTTACTTCACATACCTTGAATAATGGCGTAGAGACTGTTTTAATATTAATGTGAGTATGCCGGATGTGTTGGTATAAGGACTCACGTGCTCCCTGCGTTTGTAGGCAGACTTGGTTTACTGACGGACTAGATACATGCATCCTATGTTTGTAAAGGGGCTCGGTTTATTGGCGGACCATCTTAGTGTACTTTATGGGTTTGTTACGAATAAATAAGGCTGAGCGCTGTAACAATTTATACTCGATACCTGCTGACGTTGACCTGCTTACAAGAACAATGTATCCCAGTTCGACCTACTAGGTTTTAGGCCGCGCAAAATAATATTTGAATCAAAAATTGAAATAGATTAATGTTTAATAATGTTTAGAATACGTTAATTTTCCCTTAACATAATTATGTTATTATTTAAAGTGAGTACAAAATATATAAAAACATTGAAAGCTCTTGAATTAGTGTTAGAAGGTAGATTGATTGCGTGCTAGCACTCAGTGCTATGATTCCATCTATTTTTCTATTTCCTACATAAAGCAATTATATAATACTAATGTGATATGCGCTCATTCGCCCGATCGGTTTACTATCACTCACAATTTTTAAATATAATTTATAAATAATATATTTATTCAACGCCCTTCTCTCCCTCGCTTTTTGCCACAGAGCTAAACTATAGTCAGAGAAAGAAAATTGAAATAGAGTTAACCTTCCCTAAAAGAATTTTAAAAATGTGCAAAAAAGGTCAGTAAAAAATCTCCAAAAATTGTTTTCAAAAGTTTCCCTTCGAAAAAAATTATTTTCGAAAATCATCATCTTTGGTTAAGAAGACGTGCTTTTGCCCAAATAAATTGGTATAATTGCCGTAAACACAGAACTTTAAAATCGAAAAGTATGCGATCTTTGCATTAAAAGTTCATGGCATAACATCAAAACCAAAAATCTGTTACTCTTAAAACATGCCATATATTAAGTTAATATCAATAAATCAAAAGATACAATGTAACATAGGGCATGAACATTGTCACGCTGAGTGAGAAAAACTAAATTAAAGGAAAATTGGTAATAGCTCTGAAAAACACCGGACAGGATGATTAATTCCGAAACAAGTGATTATGGGAAGGTCTACTTGCCTTAACAAGCAATATCGGTCCCCACAAATCATATTCTCTGCCATGGCCGACAACTTAGTTCGATTTTAGCTATTCAGTAATTAATCGGTTTTTAATTGAGCTCTCCAGGTAGAACAATGCTTTAGCTTGCCTTCTCCTGTTGGTCCGCAGGATAAATGAGATGCCGCTGTCTTAGACCGATACTCCCTGGAGGACGCGGCTGGAGCGCTACAGGATTAACTTGTAGGGATTTTGTATTTATCTTGTCATATTACTAAATTACTTTGGTAATATATGCGTTGGAAGATACATTGATCATCCCCGAGATCTGTTATTATTTACAAAATTATAATTTAGTGGCTTCCGAAGTTATTTGTTTGGTGCCCATATCATATTATTATTATTGCGTAACATTAGTCTTAAATAAAGCCAATAAGTATATTCGAAAGTTTCACGTATAAACCATAAGTGGTTAAAAATTATTAACAATTTTGAGCCAAATAGTGTTGGAAACTGCAGAAGGTAATTTTCTTTGCTGATTTCAAAGTATAGCTAGCTAGACTCCGTAGATAAATATGTACTACAAAACTATAAGATTATTAAATCGAATAATAATTAGAAACAAATAATGAACTTGATAAACGGGATCGACTGAGATACAAAAACACAAAAAATGAATAGCATCATATATGCTGATAACATGACAAAGATATTAGCACAAATAATTTTAAGCAAATAATTATTTTTTAGAAGAAGATAAAACAACTTCTAAGATCAGTCAAAAATAATTTTTCAATATTTTAAATCCACGCACGTTTTATGTTTTGCAGATTACAATTTACCTCTGGACTCTATAGTTTCCATTATCACACCAAGGGCGTGTATCGTAGATTATCTACAAATAGTAGACCAATTTGTATTATAAACAATTTTCCTGAAGGATGGAAATATAGATTTTTTGGAGAAACATTATTTTTGGATACATTTAAACAAATTTGCATTAAGTTTACTACTAAATTTTGCATTCAATAGCCATGAAGAAACTTGGCTTTTGTAAAATTCTAACAACACATTCTAACAAGATACAGTTCTTGGGCTTAAACTATATCTAATATATCTCAATGAAATAGTTAAACTGGTAAATAAATGCATCGTCATCTGATATGTGGATGACATTGTTATATTATCTAATGGATAGAATGGGCAGAACGTCTTAAAAAGATGTTGCTATTCTGCAATGCTGGCTAAATAAGAGCCTTTTGCCATATCTAAGTCAACAACTGATCGACCAAATAGAATGATAGATCAGCTAAAAATTATAAATATTAAAAACATTTTACATAGACCTCTAACCCAATGAATTCTTAAGTGTTCGTTAATTTGGGGGAATTGCATATGATAGTACTTAAATATTTCACAGGTCTCGTAATATTTTACTAATTTATTTAATATTTGGCATTTTAAATAAAGAATATTTGTCCGTTTACACCACTTACTTATTAATTAAAAATAAAAAATCTATTTTGTACTTTTCTCCTGGATATTTTTACCTTCTAACATTCTTGACAATGGGTAAAACTCCTGCGTTCGTTCTAATTCCACCGCTGTATAGCTTTTGGAATTTTCATCAGCCGTAAAGTACCATTTTTTATTGAAGTGTATCCTGATATTGCTTAAACTAAATTCCTTACCCTACTCCTAGATGTTTTATCATTGATATATTTGATTAATTTTTTCAAATAAAATTTAAGAATCGACATTAAATTCATATCGCCAAAATTTGATGTGATATTTCACATTCATACTAATCGTAATAATCAAAATTTTATTATTTTTATTGAAAAGGGCTTCTTCTGACCCGCAGAAGAAATGATATGCCTGTATGTATTACTAACTCATTACGGTATTACAAGTTAGTAGATTCTGAATGACGTATTTTAAGGACTCTATTGAAATTTGCTTGCGTAAAAAATTATTGAACATAGAATTTGGTTGAGAGTCCAAAAATGCTCTATTTTTCGCTGAGGGAAACAATATTCTGTAAGAAATAGATTATTTAGTTTATGTTTTCAATAATTATACCTTAAGAAATATTTCAGATAATTTTTTTCACATATCAATGAGATAATCAGCATAAATTCAATTGTAGCTCACCACTAAGTAGTTATTGACACACACATTATAAACATAAATACATTTAATTTCAAAAATAATGTAATTAGCAGATCTTCAATATTTAAAAACAGGGTGTGTGTTTAAGATCATACGACATTTTCAACAATTAAAAGCAAGTATTTTTTGTGTCCTATATTTTAGAATACTTGCCACAACTTCTGATCCGCGGAAGAAATTAAATACCTGTGTGTATTGTTAACTGAATAAGGTATTACAAGTTAGTAGATTTCAAAAGTCATTTTGAGTAACGTAATTTAAGGGCTCTATCGAAATTTGCTTGCGTAAAAAATGGTTGAGCAAAGAATTTGGTTGGATGGCCAAAAAAATGGCGTTTTTCGCCGAGGAAAATAATATTCTGTAAGAAATAGATTATTTAGTTTATGTTCTCAATAATTATACCTTATGGAATATTTCAGACATTTTTTTCATATATCAATGGGATAATCAGCATAAGTTCAATTGTAGCTCACAACTCAGCAGTTTACGAGACACATGTTGTAATAAATAATTGCACAAACAATGAAATTAGCAGATCTCTCTTATTTAATGTTATGGTGCGTGCTTTAGATCATACGACATCTTCAACAAAGAAATACAAGTACTTTTATAATCTATATTTTTAAAATACTTGCCGCAAGTTCTGATTCGCGGAAGGAATGTTTTACCTGTGTGTATTACTAACTGATTAGGGTACTACAATTTAGTGCACGTGTTTTAAGGGCTATGTTGAAATTTGCTTGCACAAAAAATTGTTAAACATAAAAATTGGTTGCAAGATCTAAATGCTGCATATTTTGTTGAGGGTAATAATATTCTGTAAAAAATAGATAAATGAGTGTATGTTTTTTGTAATTATACCTTATGAAATATTTCAGACAATTTTTCCACATATCTATGGAAGAATCAACATGAGTTTAATTGTAGCTCACAACTTAGTTGTTACCGAGACACATATTGTAATAATTAATAAAAACAATGAAATTAGCGGATCTCCGATATTTAAAATCACGGTGTGTGCTTTAGATCATACGATATCTTCAACAAAGAAATATAAGTACTTTTTATGTTCTATATTTTTAAAATCCTTGTCACAAGTCTGATTCGCGGAAGAAATGATTTACCTGTGTTATTAAGGTATTACAAATTGGTGGATTTCGATAGGATTTTTGAATGACATATTTTAAGGCCTCCATCGAAGATTGCTTGCATAAAGTGGTTTAACAAAGAATTTGGTTGGAAGATCACAAAATGCTCTATTTTTCGCCGAGGGTAATAATATTCTCTAAGAAATAGATGATAAGGTTAATGTTTTCAATATTAATTATACCTTATGAAGTGTTTTTATATCAAAATTTAAATCAGTATTATTGGAAAATAGTATTTCAAATGCATTAGTCGATTATTTTATTATTCATAAATTTATTTTTGTTAATTAAACTATTTTCTATTTTAGGGTCGAAGCTCAGATGCCGAAGCGGACTGTAGGGATAATACACCTACTGCGACACGCATAGAAGGTTGGTAATTTATTTTTATTTTATGAATTAAATAGTTCATGCGTAAATTTTAATGTACGGCACCAGGTTAATCTGAATGTGAAAGTCTGATACCATGAGGATATGCAAGATGGTATTAATGTGAGTCAATCCATGGGAAATACGAGAGTAAAAAATAGGAATATTTACAGAGGCTATGCAAGACAATTTCACTTTCTCATGGTAAACTTTTTCCTCCGAAAGATGGTACCTCAATTCGACATTTCATCTTCGAATGTTCACCAACAACTTAACTTTTTTATTTATTTTTTTATATTTTTATGGTACTGGCACACACAGGGATATCCTATGGCGCTCGACGAGCGGTGTGTACGAAGATGTTAATTGACACGGTTCTTGAATTGATTGTAATAGGTTGTAATTAGGGGGAAACAGATATCCCAGGAGTGAGTTCCACAGTGACGCAGTGCGCCAGACAAAGAAATTCCTGTAAAGCGATGTTCTAGGTGTTTCCAGTTGTATGACGAACTTGTGCGCACTTGCCGTCTGTCGTGACTGTCTGATATGCGTTGCCAAGGGCGGGATGAGGCGGGCCAAATCCTGGGAACATCTGCCGTGAAAGTACTTGTAAAACAGGGACATCTCGGCCATATGCGGTGTTTCAGACTATCCAAATTCTGGGTCAACTCCGGGTCGCCGACAAGACGCACAGCTCTCCTCTGAATGAAATACAGCAGCTTTAGGATATGCTTTGGTGCGGTACCCCAGATGTGTGAGCAATATTCTAAGCTCGGTCTTATTTGCGCTTTGTAGAGCAAGGGCAGTTGCACCGGTGTTAGTTCGTTGAGGCAGTTCTTTGACACGATGGCAGGTATTCCGTCCGGTTCTGATGCCTTTTGCGTATCTAGCCCTTTGAGGATTTTACGAATGCTCAGTCGTAGCGACAAATTGTCGCTAAAATTATGAACTGTGATTTTTTTGTTGTCTAGCACTCATCAGGTCTTCTAAAATGATTCTGCCACTTCCTCGTCAAGGAATCTTGTCGGAAGATAAGCGCAGATCCTTTACAGATTATATCTCTTATTTTGTAAAATATTATCCGTTCAGATATTGCATGTGGTATTCTTCTATTATGTTTTTTTGAAATAATGCGTGACCCGATTTAAGAGTAGTGCATTTTTGTCTTGGTTGGTGAATTTCAAATTTATCAACAATATCCCATTTCATATGATCTAACAACTATGAGTACAAAGCAACATCTACCAGATGTACTCATAGTTGTTATTTCATATGTGGCAACTTGTATGTGCCATTGTCAGCAGTTCCAGTGTTTCCATATTTTGCCGAATATTTACCTCCCCGAGAATCAATGAGGCAGACTAAATGTTCAGTGTAAGGTTCTGAATCTCATTAAATTCTACTCACCTGGAATGTATATATTTCTTATTCGACATTTCATATGGTTTAACACATTTGGAAGGTTTTGGCTAAGGGACGAGCATTTCCTCAAGTTCTGTTAAGAACAGTTATACCGCTGTAAGTTATCTGATTTTAGAAACGCATAAGACGCTAGAGTCCCATTTGCTTTCTAGCACAGTGTACCGGATAACCAAAATTACCACTCGAGCAGGTGGGGTTAATATTTGAGTAGGCATAGCCATACGGGAGCGTTCACCCCTCACACCCATTATTAATAAAAAAAATAAATATGGCATAATTTAAGTTGTAAATCAGGCACATTAACATATTTTTTAAAAGTTGAAAATGTGCTTAAAACCGCTGAACACCCATTTTCGCCATCCGATTACAATTGATTTAACAGAGAAACTAATGTGGGCCCTAAATATATGTATTTTATTACATTTTATAATAAAACAGCATAAGGGTATCACATGGAATATGTTGATTTAAAAAATTATGAGGGGCTCTTTCTGCAAGAAATGCAAGAATATGCTCTGTTGTTGTAAAAATGCATTTTGTTTGGAAAAGCGACAAAAATGTAGATATTGCCAAAAAATGGTTAATGACTACGAAGTTAATTTTACGTGGACACTCTATATCAACAACGTAAATAAACGCAAATACCCTACGTTCAATTAAGGCCACTATAACAATACAACCGTTAAATCATTAAAGTATCACATAAAAGTGCTCCTATAATCGTGTCTATTCCCATCAACAAATCGAAAATAATGGCATTCCATTCTAAATTAATCAAAACACGCTTAAATGGGTATCAAAGTTTTCTAAAGCAAATAGTTTTTATTTAGAAAATAATGTCATAAGCGGTTTGCTCGTTGTCAATATTTACAAAGACATTAATCTCCGGCAGTCATGCTTTTAAAAGGTGATTTTGATTAATGTCCATGTTTACAATTACTTAAAGTTTTCGGGCCTCATTTGCGTCATATTTGTCGAACTATTTTCTTCTTAAAAATTATCGTCTTTGTCATGGCGCATAATGTTTTTGAAACAACATTTTAATTATCCTTTATAAATAGTTTAGCGACAGTTTTTAGAAACGCATAAAGCTACAGAGTTTCTACAAGGAAACTTTTCGGCCTGATGCTGAAGTAAACACATTCCATGCTTTACTTTATTTTCTTGTTTTTAATTAAATTTGAGATTATTTTTAATTAAATTAGTTATCGATGAGGACGCGTTTTAAATAATGTTGTAACTACGAATTTTTATTGATTCGAGATTAAAGTAATTCCTCCTCATGGTGTTGGGTTATGTCTATGAGAAGACTTGGTAAAAATATGGCGAAGAGCAACATTAGTATAGTTCTGGAAATTCCTCAATTTCGAGATTCAGTGCGCGAAAAATAACAGGGGACTAAAATAATGAAATTTGTATAATTATAAGTTAAACGTTACAACTAGTCCATAAGAGGCAACAAATTTTAAAGGTTACCTCAATACATCCGCGCTTGTAGAAACTGAAGTAATCTTTTCATTACGGAATATTACATTTCCAAGAATAGACATACAAAATTTATAAAATTTCAAAGAAATATCAATTATCTCAGTAACAATAATTTAAAAAATTATCAGTGAAAATAATTTTAAAAAAGGAGTACTTTTAATTGCCGATCTATGTCAAATAATTCAACTGGAAAATAAATATAAATGGTGACTTTGGCATCTCGTCACTCATTTAAGTAAAAATCTAAATGCTGAAATGCAATGATTCATTATACTTTTGTAATGCGCATGTAATGTTGTTTGATTATTTTTGCCTTTTAGGAATTATTGAAAGATATTTAAAATTAACCCTTGTCACCTTGTATTTAAAAAGTAAAGAATTTGCCGATCTCTTTTAATATAAATATTTTACCGAATATATTGCTTACTAAAAATTTTATAATATAGACTTACTAACATCCTGAATACTTATATATCAGAGAAATGTTCCACTAATTAGTGAAATAATCAGCATAAGTTCAATTGTAATTCATAATATAGTAGCTTATGACACACATATTGTAAAAATAAAAAAAATAATATTTCAAAAACAATGTAATTAGCAGATCTCCGATATTTAAGAACACCATGTTTAAAGTGAATTTTAACGTGTAAATTTCTTATAAAATTGGGAGAACCCTCTAAGCGTCGCTTAAAAATTCCATCTTTAATCGTTTCAGGCAAATAAATGTGCACATATCATAAGAACTATACATCGAAATCTGCAATAAGTTTCAGCAGAAACTATTTCTAATTACAACAAAATGTCCGCAATATCCGATCCTGTCCCACTCTTGCAGCTTCAAACCATTTTCGATGAGATTGCTGGCAATTAAATGTATAAATATGTATATTATAATCCAAACGCCATGCCAAAGTATTGGAAGACACATTCCTTCCGATGATGCATTAAAAACAAAATTATATTCAGACTAATAAAATTTCCGAAATATTTAAATCGTTGGATTTTTTTTTTGTAATATTCTGCATGTTTCAATTTAACCTTGATTTTCTAGTATTTCTCAATCTCCTAAGGTAAATTGTTATAGAACTTTTGAATAGCAGATATTACGCGGTTTCGAATCTGAGATTATTTCTTTCATGAAAATATCAAAAAGACGGCAATTCTGCATTTTCAATTGTATTGTTTCATTTGTATGATATATTCTGCATAATAATTTACGAAAACTTGGTTGCTTCGGATTATTCGGCTTTCGAATAAAAATATATTAAGTAGTAATGTGTCGTGTCAAATTTCGAAATGACGAAAAGTTTAAATTCAACTAGCTCACCCTATATAATAGGCAATAATATTTCAAATGTGTCCTCTAATATAGTTTTTGGTGCAGATTCTCATGAAATAATTGGCTTTTCTAACAAAAAATAAAAACCCAATTTTTTTTACCTAGAAATTGTTGTTTTTACATTCACCCCGAAAAGTCCATTTTCTCGACATTTTCGAGACAGGGAAGCATTTAGAAAGTTTTTCCCCTAGAAAATCCCTATTGAACTGTTGTCTAAGTTTTCTCGATCTCTGCGACTTTTCAGCGCTAGAACGACCAAAAGTAGCCACTTTTTCAAGAATATACCCGCCCAAAAATTACCAGGTAGGGTTAGGAGAGACAATAAAGAGGCACATGTCCAGAAAAGTTCATTAAAATGTTTAATTTTTTTATAGTTATCGCCTACCCAAGCGAAATTTTGAAAAATCGCATATTTGACATAGTAACATGCGAATGGAAAATCTGATCGTCAAAAACAATTTACCGTCGGCGGCCTCCAAATATTGCCTAATTCTAAATTTACACTCCCAGCCGTTTTCGAGAAAAATAAGAATGAAATAACAGATGCATGGTAACTGAAATCACTCTACTGGCTATTTTTCTTTCTCGCTTAGCTGAAGGCAATGCCGACTTTACCCGAGTGGGCGTCACATATCCCAGCGTGATGAATCAGTTTCATTCACTACCCTGGGAAAAAGAGTACTGAAGGTGCCTAAAAAAGTTTTCACTTTTAAAAAATTGCATTTCAAATGATCTTTTTATCTGAGCATGTACTTACTTAACGTATTGTGGAGGTCTATTTATGGCCATAATAAGTAATAAACTATTTTTTTAAATTGCAAGCAACGTATTCTTTAAACGCGCAGGAAACTGTTTGGAAATCTATAAACAAATAATGTTATATTACGTTCTTTCACTAATCGCCGAAATTCTACTCTGCCCATATTATATGCTCACTTTAAACAAATCAATCTATTTACAGGGGCACTGAGAGAAAGTAACGCAAAAAAAGAAATAGCGCAGAGAGAAATAGCGCATGAAATGGAAAAAATAACGAAAAAAATTAAAAATAAATACCGCTTTGTTAACCTGCACAAATCCCAATGGACAAAGTTCTTGTCGTATTCAGTCACAAACAGCAATTCTGCCTAAATTTGTAGAATGTACATAGATTTCTCCTGCAAGCTTGCAGCGACATTGCAATATATTTCTATTATTTTTACTTTATATGTTAGGTTAGGTTAACGGTGGTTAGTAAGATAAAAACGCGTTTCGCGCGCTTTAACTTACGTAATGGTTAGCTTGGGCTAGGACCTGCATTATTTATTTTATATTCATTTTTAGTTCTCGTAAAAATAAAAGGTTGGTAAAAAATTCAATCCTGACTTTTTCTTTAACAAATTTGAATAGTTCTATTCCAAAAAAGGCAAGAAAACCACGCCTTGAGACTATCGCCCAACTGTCTTGCTTCCAATAATCTCCAAAGTCATGGAACGTGTAGGCAATGAGCAACTACTCAAGTACCTCGAGAACAACAGCATAATCAGCGATGATCAATACGGCTTTCGCAAAGAGAGGTCGACAGGAGATATATTGGTCTATGTCACTCATATACGGAAAAGAACAATTTAGAACTTCGGCGAGACTCGAGCGAATGCGTTGGATATTTCAAAGGCATTCGACAGAGCTTGGCATGACGGATTTCTCAACAAACTGCCGCCATTCGGCTTGCCAGATTCCTTAAGAACCGAACGTTGCAGTTGAAGGACACATCTCAGACCATTCGCCATGGGATATGGCCCATCAAATCCCATCGTCCTCCCCCAGGCTGGAGAACACCAAAGTACAAAGTCTGGAGCTGATCAATGACAGTTTGTGACAAGAGGGGCTGCATTGTATTGGCTGGCAGGAACGTCAAACTGGTGAGAGGAGTTTGATTACGGCGAGTGACGCCCCTGCCATTCCGAGTTGCCATGGAATATGGCACATCAAATCCCATCGTCCTCCCCCAGGCTGGAGAACACCAAAGTACAAAGTCTGGGGCTGATCAATGACAGTTTGTGACAAGAGGGGCTGCATTGTATTGGCTGGCAGGAACGTCAGACTGGTGAGAGGAGTTTGATTACGGGGAGTGACGCCCCCGCCATTCCGAGTTGCCATGGGATATGGCACATCAAATCCCATCGTCCTCCCCCAGGCTGGAGAACACCAAAGTACAAAGTCTGGAGCTGATCAATGACAGTTTGTGACAAGAGGGGCTGCATTGTATTGGCTGGCAGGAACGTCAAACTGGTGAGAGCAGTTTGATTACGGGTAGTGACGCCCCCACCATTCCGAGTTGCCACGGGACGTGGCCCATCAAATCCCATCGTCCTCCTCCAGGCTGGAGAACACCAAAGTACAAAGTCTGGAGCTGATCACTGGGGAGTGACCCAACAAACCCCATTTTTACCCCTGTCAGACTAGGGACCGCCAAAGGAATGAGTCTGAGCCCTAGGTGGTAGATGCCTAAGCCTACTCGCATCGTCCGGTGAAAGACCACCCCACCAGAATTGGGAAGCGCTAAGTGGTTTTCCCAAATCACGTTCCGTTTCCGCGCTGGTGGTCCCGGGTTCCACAGTAGGAATATATGGACATGATGGTGCTTCCAGGATCAAAATATTGTCAAATATAATAATTCATAAAGCTACTAACTAATTATCACCCTGTCCCAAGTTTGAACTTGAAATTATTTAATAATCATTAAAAGCAAACTATAAACAACGCGAGCAGTCAACGGGAGCGATTATGAACCTTAAGCATGCAATGATCAGCAATTTCTCTAATATAAATACACTGGCAAACCTTCAGTTCGTCAGACTTTTGGTCTCACCCAAGCCAGCTCCAGAGTTAGTCACATGACTGCTTTTGGTTCAATCCGCTCTTTGGTTAGTCACATGATTGCTAAAGTTCTAATCCTTTTCCTACCCCAAACTTAGTTCTTGGTTAGCCACATCGACTGCTAAGACTAGGGGTTTCATTAACCACAGTAGAAAAGTCGAGTCTGTCAAGGTTCTTCGAGTGAAGTTTCTAAGTAGTCTGTCAAGTAGTTCAAAGTGTAGTGTCCAAGTGCTCTTAAATACCTTAACATTAAATAAAACGCAACGCAACATAAGATAAACTATATTTACAAAGCAGTGACCAAAAAGACCTATAAACAATTCATCAAACATACCTCAAGTCGAGAAAGCATGCGCACCTTAATAATTGGGTATAGGCTAGTCTCATTAAAGTTTCTGACCAGTAAACGCTGTTAAAAACTCTATCGTTGGGTCTTTGACCATTATACATTGTTAATCTTTTCTCATTAAGTTTACCTAATATACTTTATTGTTTTTAAGTGCTTTCTTTATCTTCGCTTCTCACCTTACGTAAAGAATCCAGTATTACCATCAGAGTTACACCCCTGCACGCTGAATAGGGCGTGGCATCGCGATTCAAACGTATGATGACAGACCGGTGGAGGCATTAAGAAAAAGTTAAAAGAACTGTCATCACGATTACTCGCGACACGTGGTGGAGCAAGCCGGTTTACGTCAAACACGGTGTTTTTATTGAATTGAATTTATTGTTTTCCTGACAAATTGGCGGAGATATTTTTTTATATTTAAAGCACTTAAATAATGAGATAAACCAAAAACAAGTAAAATTATAATTTAAAATTCAAATCACGCGCCTGTAATCATTCGCGCAGTGTTGTTGGGCAAATAAAACTAATGAAACTCAAACATTTTTATTTACAATGATAAGGCAATTTTAAACTACGCGCGTTCAAGCTACGTCCATTGCTGCATACACGTTGCCATCTTGCGGCGGACGCTAAAAGCTGCAAGGTCATTCAATCCAAGCGCCACCGTTAGTTGGGAAAGGTCAAGAATAGAACCGCATGTGTGACCAAGGCCAGGTCCGTATCTGCAAGGAAAAAGATAATAAATTAAATACAACTGATTGTTAAATTAAAATGGAGCAATACAACAGATTTGTATAGGAGAAACTAAAGGAAACAATGGAGCAAGAAGCAGGAGAAATTAGTGAAGATGACAAAGATAAGGAAAATAAAATTATATATGGAACAAGTACACAAGTAAAATAAGAAACTAAAGAAGAAACAAGAAAAATCAAAAATGGGAGGTGGGATCAAAGTCTCAATGTAAATAAAAGTTGTACATAGTGAAACATAAATAAGCATAATATATACCCAAGTGTTATTAAGACAAATATATAGATAAAAACACTTAGGAGGTTAAGAAACTGTATATAAATAGACAATACACATAGCATAGTACATAGAAGGAGTTATGAAGAAAAAAGAAGCTAGAATAAGTCGTGTTAAGTGAATATTAATGAGAAGATTAGTAAACTATGTATGCAAAATAAATAGGTGAAAATAAGGTGAAGATATTCATAATAAAGCACAAGTAAATGGCCCAGTTGCAGGATTATCGTATTCGAGAAAAGCAGGAAAACTGAGTTGCCATTAAAATTGTGTATTGAGAGTATATACAGGAGGAATATATGTGTATACGAGGGAGTATTATAAAGTAAAGTGTTCTCCGGCCTAAATAAGATTATCTTAATGATAAGCAAAGAATTTGGGCATCGGAAAGTGGAGCATACGGACTGAAATAGCTATACTGACAGTAAGGAAGTTAGCAAAAATTTTAGTACCACAGAAGCTCAAGGGCAAAGTTCCCAGGTGAAATGTTACATAAGCAAGAAATGTTTATGTAAAGCATGAAGAATATAGGAGAAGCATACATAAGTTGAAAAGTTGTTTATGTAAAGTGAGAAAAAATATAGAAGATGTTTTAAGAAGAAGCATACATAGTGAGGCAATAAATAAGCAAAAGTTGTGTATGTAAAGCATACATAAGGTGAAATAATGGAGAAATGTTTAAGCAAAACATGTTTATACAATGTGTTTAAAAAAGAGCATACATGGTTATATAAATAATAATATAATTCCTATATTGTGTACATAAAGCTAGTCACATATGAAGCATAGATAGATAAGCATAGAGACATAGATAGATTAACTTTACACTGCCTCGTGATAGATAAGGAAATAATGAAATAACTAGTCATGTAATCGTAAGCATGAAAATACATAGAATAAAGTGTTCACATAAAGTATGAAAAGTTGCATACCTAAGGTGAAATAATTAAAGGAAAGTTTTTGAGAAGCAAATAGAAGTGGAAACAATTGAGGAAATATATAAAGATATGTATATAATACGAGTTTAAAAATAAAACATAAATATATAAGAAAGTAGTAAATACGGAAGAGATAGAATAAAGTACAGATTAAGTAAAGAATAAGTAAACCTAAGATATGGGAATATAGTATAAATAAATTAAAATAGATATAGGCGTATAAAGAAACAATGTATATATCAGAAAGAATTAAATATCAATTTACCAATTTACCAGATCCTTGCGAGTTTGGTTCAATCATCTCAGAAGGTACGGATGCCCACGGAGGTCAGAGGTCATTCGAGTGTTCAAGAACCAATAGAAGGTCTATCCAGTTGGAGGTTACGACAAAAGTATCCAAGTTCTTCAAGAATCCAGACCTAAAAAACAGGAAAATGCTTAAGAAAAATATGATAAAAAAGCTGAGAAAAGAGCAAAACTTTGTGAGGTATATGCAGTGATATAAATCATAAAGACAGCAGCAGCAGGACCAATAACATAGAGCAACTGAAAATAATATAAAGGATTATCAAAAGACAAGTAGGTAGTACATGAATAAAGCTCAGTAAAACATACTACTTACCGAAAGGCATACTCAAGGATCCAGCATAAGCTACAAAAGTCATTACATGGAACCGGTACAGAATAAAGGACACATCAGTAGTCCATAACTAAGCCATTCTGCTCAAGGGATTCTTAATATCTCTATTTTCATGATTCGATAACCTAAAAGAGAAATAATTAATCATCCCATAATTACTTGCATTTCAAACGAGCACTAACACATATCGCCTACAATATGGAAGGGAATAAATGACATTTTTATAAAACTTTGCTTTCCAAGATCCAACTACCAATTTCAGTAAAATATAGAATAACAATTAAATAAACGCCGCTAAGCTGCACCACTCCTTACTCTAGGTCAATAAAGAGTTTCTTCGCCTATCTGTCATTTTCATTATATAACAGTCCGCAGTATATAACAATAAACAATGTATAAATATATATATTTAGGGAAAGAAGGGATAGATAAAAAAGGCAAAACTAATGTATAAGATAGTATAATAGTAGAACTTACCAAACTTATCCATAAGATTCTGTTACATTAGCTACAAACTAGTGTAAATCCAGAGGTAGAAATATCACCACACGATAGCGTCCGAAGGATCCATACCATCCACGTACAACTTCCCAGGGCAAGACAACGCAGATGCTTCCACGTCCTTCAAAGTCAAATGCCTAGAAGATGGAGATAATAATAAAAGACTGAAGTATATGAAAGAAAAATCAGTAGCAGTAGATACCGAAGTAGATATCTAATAAACAGCTGGAATATATAACATTGATAAATTTTTCTTGTCAATATTCAAGCCCCACATGGAATACCCTGACCACGCCTTTCTAACCTCAAACTCAGTCACGCGAAATGTTTCCAAGAAATTCAAACTCATACATCAAACACCCTTGGATTATAGTTTTTATATGCTCTAGCATTTATTCTTATTTTCAAAGAGCCCAAAGATAATGATTATAGGAAATACAACACTTACCTTTTTGCTTCAAAGCACCTGCCAAGATTCAAACTTCATAGGCAAATCCCTGGTCACATTGCAAAAACTGCATTCGGCAGAACATAAAACCGATCAAAAGGTGCAAAATCAAACAAAAATCTTCGTCATTATATCAATGTAACAAATTTTAATGCTAATTTATTTGATCTAGGATCTACACAATGCAAAAAACGCTACCGTAGAAATAAATGACGATCATAGCAATTTCCCAGAGGTCAAGCAGTTCGAGGTCGACGAATTGACAGGGGTACCAGTCGAAGAGAAAAAAAAAACGAAGAAAGCACCAGAACTTCTGGGCGAATACTCGTTCATGTAGAGATGGGGCAGACATATCGATACTTAACAAGGGACACGAAGCAAAGATGGATACTTTCTCAGCAGTATTCAAAGGGCGCCATCTAGCCACCAAGAAGTGAGGGACAAGCCAGAAGAAAGAAAATATTGTAGCGTAAAGTATAAGATACCTTTTATTTATTAATGTTACATATTAGACTAATTGACTGTACGATATTTCATGGAACTAAAATCGGTAAATTGTGTGTAGATAAACATTTTTAAATATAAATATGGTCAGCAAACATAAATGAGTCGATTAAGAGACTATAAAAAGTCAGCATATTTTTACATAAGTAAACAAGTCTAACTGTGGCTAGAATTGTATAATAAGAGACATAAAATACAGCAATAAATATTAGTCGCATAAAAAGGACCGTACTTAAGTAATATAATGTTAGATGTACAAAATAATTTAATAAGACATAATTAATCAAATTTTTTCTTTACAATTATGGAATTATCTACAATATGGGTAATATAGTTAAATTTAATATGGGAAAACAAGCCCATCTGTATACATAAATAAGCCCGATAATTTTCCATGTAATAGATATGGTAAATAGAGTTGGGTAGTATTCAAGACAGGATCGACTTATTTGAATTAAGTAATGTAAATAATTATAGAAAGAAGTGCTATAAACTATCTCCCTAGTAACTCTAGAATTAAAATTGTTTATAATTAGAAAGCAAAGTTCAACTAGCGGGGGATGGACGCATTCCCTGTTAGCTGTAACTATAGCAATTATGCAAACAAGCGTTGATTGTCGAATAGGCGCCTATTTGACAGTCAACGGTAAAGTATAGATATTTCAAATATGCAAAATACTAAGTGGGGAATTATACACTCTACTTGTTCTCTGTTAATCTAGAATTAGAGTTAATTTATAAAAATATGTTTCTTTTTTTGCATGTACCAAGCACCAGTGGATGTCCATACTAGTCTCTCCAGCAGGCTCTTACTTATGATACCCGCAAAACAGTTTAATGCTATGTCAATGCTAAGACATATAGACTGCAGTGGAGGCTAGAGGGAGTTACTAAGGATCAGCCTGGATCCAGAAAGTAACAAGACCCCTGATGGATATTTTTTTAAGTTCTATAAATTGTAATATCACATAGTATTATGCGGCAAGTTTTTTCGAATTGAGGTCTTTCTTTTTTTTAAACGATAGAGGTCGTGCAAACGTTGGGGACAACGTTTTAGAGGGCGAGGGAACGTGTCAAATATAATAATTCATAAAGCTACTAACTAATTATCACCCTGT